>JAXBDA010009299.1:0-12850 GCA_036023075.1 Gaultheria prostrata
AACAACGCCTTTCCAGGTCGGTCACCTTTTCTGCAATCAACTTGTCGATGGCCTGGTTCTCCACACTTGAAACACCGAAATCCTGTGCCCACGTTTCTGTTGGCTTGTGGGGTCACAGGTTTGGGTGTGATCGGCGCGCCAATTGCACGATTCTGGGGAGCACCTGAACGGTTGGGTCCATTCCAATTGCCTCCCGTATTCCTTCGACTAAACCTCTTCTCCAACGTCTGTGCCCTTACCATAACATCTGTGACTGTGTGCAAGTCGAACAAGTCCAGCTCATCCTGAAATTGCTGGCGCAATCCTCCAACGTACCTCGAGACCAATTGCTCCTGTTTCTCTGCCAAATCGTTTCTGACCACAAGTTGGTCAAACTCCATCGTATAATCAGCAACAGACCGCGCACCTTGCCTTAGGTTTTGTAGCCTTTGGTACATTGTGCGTGTGTAGTTGTAGGGCACAAAGACTGCCCGCATATGTTTCTTCAATTTCTCCCATGATCCAATTTTCTCCTTGCCCTGCCTGGATCTGGTTAGTTTGTTATGCTGCCACCATGCGGCAGCCCTGCCTCGTAACCTTGTGGCCACTAAAGGAACCCGTTTAGCTTCGGGAACCTCTTTGAGTTCCAACGTCTCATCAACGATGCCAACCCAATCCACAAACTCTTCAGGAGTGAGACCTCCATGAAACTCTGGAATTTCGACCTTCATGCCGGATTCCCACTGCCGATCACGGTTGTCGACCATGACCCTTTGAAGCTCTCCCCTTGGTTGTTGCCTCGCAAAGGGATTGTCCACGAGCTCCCTCTCCGTAACCTCATCCTCATCAAGATGACGGTTACGGTGCTGATGTTGCGGCCGCGGACCAGAAAAGAGAGTAGCCAGTTGCCCTGTCAACGTAGCGATTGCCTCCTGCATCGCTACATGGCTAGTCTCCATCTGTTGTTCCATCCGCTCGATCTTCTCTTGCAACATCGAAACGTCGTCACGTAGGTACACGTCTTCAACGTTAGCCTGCTTTCCTCCCTTGCCTGCAGCTCCAACTCCTCGAACCATCTTTCAGGATTAGAACTCAGGCTCTGATACCAACTGATGCAGGGAAGCGTATTGAAAAAATAAGACAAACACAAGAACAATCTCACAACTCACAATATAGAGAAAAACTCTCTATTTTTCTTCTTTATTCAAACTCAACCAAATTGCCCTAAGGCCTACGGTGCATATTTATAGGCTACTAAGGCCTAAACATACTAGGACTAGGAAATAAATAATTAAAAGGCAATACTTGCCAACCAAGAAAAGATCTAATTACCTAAAATATAAATATGACTAGTACCTATTAGGGAATTCTTAGAATAATGCCAAAACAAGTGGCCATGGAAAAAGAAACTGCCTATTAAGAATATTCTAGGATTTTCTGGTACTATTCCTCTCCAACCGGTCCATGTAATCCAGTGCAATCAATTCTGCATCACTTCCAAACGTTCTTCCAGAAATCCACTGGAAGATTCTTGAACTTGATTATCGATGTAGAAACCTCTTGAAGTGACGATGGAGAAATTAAAGATCCATTGATCTTGTTCTTGCTTCAAGATTCAAATGAAATACTCTAGGGTTTTTTTATCTCTTGTAAAAATAGCCGTTATCTATCTTTTTCTCGCAGCCAACGTGCCCTAGAAATAAAGGAGCCGATTGCTTTTATAGAAGATAGAGATCCGATCAATCACATGTAGAAGTCGATTGATCGCATGCCAAACCAATCTCGGCCTGTGCTAATTCTGAGGTACCTGATTGAAAAACTGATTGATCCCACAATCGATCTATGAGGGCTGAAATTGCATACCACGGCCTGTGATAATTTGGAGCCACCCGATTGATAAACCGATTGATCTAGGCGGAAACCGATCGTCTACTTACCCTCGAATTACATTTAAAAACTATGGAATTTGGGAATTTTCAATGGAGAGAACTGAAAACTCCATTTCGGAATCTAATTGAATTATTGCCTTGTATACCATTTGCTAAAGTGGGAATCCCATAAAATTAAGTGGGTTGATTTTAGCAAATGATTCCTCATTTGCTAAAATCAACCCATTTTCATTTGCAAATGGGAAACGATATCGCATTTTTGTATTCAAAAGAGATGATTCTATATTTCGTCTGCTTGTTTGAAAACTTCATCTGTAATATATGTATGTGTATGTATAAGTACATACATACCACGGATCAAGTAAGTTATTCCTTACTTTGCTACGGTGCGTACCTCTCTCCTCCCAGTATATTTTAATGATCAGAACAGTTTAATGTGCTTGAAACCAGCTTACAGTTTCATGAATAACTACTTGGATCAAGCTCTTCCCGATCATTGTTTTTGCTGATTCCTCACTGGGACCCTTGAAGATATGTTTTAAGCACATTAAACTGTTCAAATCATCAAAATATGACCGAAAGAAGGGAGGTAGCACAGTAGCAAAGTAACCAATCCCTCATAGGAACCGGACTGTGTACATGTATATGTACCTATTTGGAGCTATTGAAAGAATTTTGATGATAAATATAATGGATTTGGAGAAGTGCATTATATATGACGTTTCCCATGGTGGAGTGTGTGTATTTTTCTCTGAGAGAGAGAGAGAGAGGGAGAGAGAGAGGGAGATATTAAGTAATAGTTTAGTAGTCTAATTGAAGTTTATTAAAGTTGGGGTGTCTATGAGACATTATGGTCAAAGTTTGGATTTTTTTTCCCAAATTTTTTCCAAAAAATTAAGATAAAGCAATTGAAAAACAAAACATAATACAGAGTCATTTAACGAAGGAACTGCTTTTCGATTTTTATACTTCTAATATATACTCCTTCTGTCTCAAAATATCTATTCGGTCTGAAAAATGATATAAAAATAATCTGCTTTGTAAGGAAAAAGTTCAAATCTTTTCATAAGCAATGGTATTTAGTAAATTGTTAAAAAAAATATTCTTTCTTTCATAAGCAATGTAGATGTGAAGTGTATATTATGGGATAAAAATTGACTCAATTAATCTATGGGGGTAAATTTTAGAACTCATGTAAACTAGAGCGACTTTTTGTAAAAAAAAAATGTTATGATCCAAAATAGAGTTGTAGACACCCTAATTGTGGACCCTGAATGCACTCGAGCAATTCCGATGGTGAAATAGACCAACGGTGCGTACCTCGAGCCCCGAAATGAGGCTTGAACTTGCTAAACCCTCGAACACCACCCTAAATAAAAACCAAAACAACCCAACCAACCTAGAAACCATCAAAACAAACCAAACCGGCAAACAGTGCCAAGTACCCCTTGAGCGCTCAAGGAGGGCGTTGAGTGCTCAAAGCCTCAGAGCACACTTTAAGCGCTTAAGGAGGTACCTTGAGCACTCAACCCTACGCACAGACAGCTTTTTGACAGAGCATCTAATCATGAGATTCTACTGTTGGAGGCGCATCTAACCACCGTTTTGCTTCCTATGCACGTCTAATAGCTCCTAAAATGACCTCTATTAGGCCTAATCCAATTTCAAAATCAAAAACTCATTTTTCCCTCTCTTTCTCTCTCTATATAAGCCACCTTCTACCCATCATTTCCAAACTAGTCCCATTTTCACCCTCCTTCCAACCATTACACCCATCCTCTTACTCTACCAACTCAGTTTCAACTCACCAAACTCGCTCACATTACACCACCCATCAAAACCCACTTGTTTAGTAAAGATCCTCACCCTTTTAAACTCATACACACTTCCTCTTTACACATTCATTCAATCAGGTCTCTAAATCACTCAAACACATCCTAAACTCACTGTTGCTAGCTCACAAATCCAACCCTAACCTTCAATCCACTCAAAATCATAAGTTCAAGTCTATTATCAAGCCAAAAAGATAGGAAAACATGTGGTACATGACATTTGGTCTCACTGAGGGTGACCAATAGGCTCATATAGGTTCTATATACCTACTATGGCCCTACAAGGTCCTATAAATCAAGAAAATTTATTTTACAAAGTTACAAACCAAAAGGGTTTGAGCGCTCAAAGCCTACCCTTTGAGCGCTCTTTCAAGTTACTTCTTGAGTTTTGTGATTTCAATCAGCTTTTCATGTTTCAACCTTCTTAAATGGCTTTTGATGATCATTATCCTCTTAAAACAGTTGATTTTTCTGTTGATTATCCATAAATGAGCATCAAATGGCCGTAAATATGATGGTTTCATCATGAATAAGGGAAAATGCTTTTGTTTTAAAGAACAAAAAGGCGTATCTCACCTTCATTGGTAAAGATCAGTGCCTAAAAGTCCATAAAAGTACTAATAAAAGATTAAAGAATCATAAAGGCTTATGAATATGGAAGAGGTTTAAGCACTCAAGCCTTGCTCATTGAGCGCTCAAACAAGCTTCTGTCTTGCTTCCTGTTTTTGTTCTTTTTGGTCACAAGTCATGATCTAAAGCTTTTCAGAGGTGTGTGTGGGTTAGTGCTGTATTTATATCAGTCTGATCCATTCAGTCCATTCATCAAGGAAGATTTCTCTCATGTGTAAGGCATTTGTTTTCCTTCGAAAAAGTGTTCAAGAGCTTGTTCTTATCAGTCCAGAGCAGCATTGAATATTGGTTTGGGTTTGTAGATGAGTTAGAAGAAAGGAGAAAAGTTCCAAAATATGCAAACCAAGAAACTGGTTTGAGCGCTCAAACTAGCTTATGATATATCATTGTTTTTCATATCCAATCTACTGATCTTGTTCTAAAAACGTTTCAAGAGGTTTTTTGTGTTCACTTAGCATTTCAATCATACAATTTCATCCTTCCTCACTCATTAGCAAGCTTTGAATCAATGTTCATCCATCGTTTTTTCTATGAAAACCAAAATTCTGAAACAATAGTGAGTTCTTGACTAATTTCTCAATATATCAGAATAAGTGAAAACTTGTAAGGTGGATGAGGTTTGAGCGCTCAAGGCTCCCCCTTTGAGTGCTCATACCCTGTCCGGGGGATCAAACCGGTTTCAGTTTCAAAACGGTTTATTTTGCTATCTTATCCCAGTTATTATTCTGTTAATATTGCTCTTGTCATTTAATTGTTTTATATGAGTCACCTCACATCTACATTTCATCATCGTTACTCATGTACGTAAACCGTGCACAAGCATCCATCATAGCCTTTTATTGTGTTTATCATTGTTTACTTGTTTCCCGTTCCCCATGTCCCTCTTACTTGTTCAAGGTTAAGTTTCCAATATTTTTCAAATCCCACAAAATGTTTAGTAGAGACCGACTTTCAAGTCGGGCAAAGGGAGGTACCTTAAAAACCTTCCTCTCTCATAACCAAGCCCCCAGAACCCGAGAAATCATGATTTTAGCAGACCGGTAAATCCTTTTTCAAATCATGGGCAAAAGAGGCATTTTCAAACCAGTTTCTCTGGTACGGTCCTTAAACCCAATTGGTGACTCCAAACCGTTTTCAAACAAAAGATTTTTTCGTGGGGGTGTCCACAAGAGTTTTCCAAAAAAATATGACAGAGAAATGAACGGTTTAAGATTCGTCATAGATTTGTTATGATGGAATTCTAAACTGTACGTTTCTCATTTTACGAGCAATTTTTCAGTGCCGAGAGGGAATTATGTGGCACCTCTCGGCGCATCTAAGCCGTCTATTTTGGCTTTGGGCGGTCTGGATTTAGAAAGAGAAAAAAGGAGAGAGAGTATTTTAATCTCGATCGTCCAAATACATTTTTTGGACGGTCCGGATGCAACGTTCGGATACTACGTAGTCGTGGTACCCATTTCGTACCCAAATTTTTTTCCTCATTTTACTTAGTACGAGAAGATTTCGGAAACTTTTCCAATCTCTGTCATCGCTATCTCACAGTGACTCCGAAGTCCGAAATATGTGTTTTAGGGTAGAAACAGAGAGAGGGAGAGAGATGGAGATAATGGAGAGGAAGAAGAGGAAGAGAGAAGGGTGGTCGTGTAGGTCGGAATTGATGGTGAAGGGAGAAATCCCAGCAGAAATCATAGTGGACGAGGTCATGTGGAGGCTCCCTGTCAAGAATCTTGCCTGTTTCAGGTCAGTTTGCAAGACTCTTAATTCTATAATAGCATCCGATCCCAAGTTCGCTATTCTTCAGCTTAAGAATTCCCCCTCCTCATCAACTATTACAACTTGTTTTGATCGCCAATGAATCATGCTTTGGGAGTTCTATGATTGCTCCTCTGCTTTCTTCCTAGTAAAGAAAAACAGTGAATTTGCAATTGAAAATATCAATACCAGACCAATCGAAGTTAACAAAGGTTGTTCTTCTTCTGCTTCTTGTTTAATTGTGGCCTCATGTGAAGGCTTGGTCTGCATACTTGACCGAAGAAAATGTTCCATTTTGTTCTGGAACCCATTAACTGGAGAGATCAAGAGAGTCTCACATTCGCCGACCGGAATTCTCCATATTTTTCCTGCCCCCCCAGAAACCCTGGGCCCCACCGTATTTTCCCTCTGAAAGGCCTTGTCCCTTTTAACTTTTTGGTAGCCCTCACCCTCTCCAAAAACTATCCTGTGGTAGAAGTGAGGCTTTTTGTTGATTTTAACCCTCCTTATCCCCCT
The DNA here is from genome assembly GCA_036023075.1 of Gaultheria prostrata. Classification (NCBI taxonomy): domain Eukaryota; kingdom Viridiplantae; phylum Streptophyta; class Magnoliopsida; order Ericales; family Ericaceae; genus Gaultheria; species Gaultheria prostrata. The sequence continues at coordinate 6,599 of JAXBDA010009299.1, forward strand.
CCCCCAACCCCCACCCACAAATTTCTGGCTACAAGTTTCAGTTTATAGAAACAAAAAATAAAATAAAATCAACATCAATCTGGCTACAAGTTTCAACGTATAGAAACAAAAAAAAGAAAAACAAAATCTATAGGATAGGTTCTTGGTTAGTCAAATAAATTCAACTTAGAGAGGCAAACAATAGCTAACAAACGATTCAGAAAACAGAGGAAACAAGTAATGCGGTGAAAGATTAGGCCAGACACACGGAGAAAGAAGGCAGCGATATTCAGTTCACTCCCTTAGATCAATCGTCCTTATACACCAGCTCTAGGAGAAATCGATTAGCGAGCACTCACAAGAACAATGTTCTTGATTCCAGAGCTCTGAATTGCTTTCTCTCTCTAGGGTTTCCGTGCCTTGGAGACGAATCAATCTAAATCGGAATTTGTGAAGGAATATCGTATATTTATAGGGATCTGCAGCCAATTATTCGGCTGCAGACATTCCCCTTATAATATGACGACACTTGCTCTCCCCGTATATTTGGGTCACGTGGGTGACGTCACTGACCGTTAGGATAATGCTCGCGGTCTATCCAATGCGCGCCATTCCATCGCGATGATCCCTAAACCTCTTAATCCGCCAAGCCACTTATATCCCCTATTCCCGTTGTAATAGGCATGGTCGTGCCAATACCCAAATCGAGGCTCACAATGACTTCCTCGTCCTTGTCTCATGGTCAGGTTCATGTCGCGAGCCTTAATTATAAGTAACAGTACCTTCCCGGCGCGGCAGTTTCCTTCCAGGTAGGTCGCGACGAGAGAATTCCTCATCATATGGGGTCCTTTTATGAGGGGTACCCCATATTAATTTCCCTTTTCCGCGAGGTATGGCCCTTGTGGTGGGTTGTTTCCAATTTGTTGACTTTAGTCAACGTCTAACGTGTTTACGATGAGCTTGATTTGCCACGCGACAAGCTCTATAGGCGAGTCAACGGTCAAACAAGTCAACACGCTGACCTCACCTACAAAATCATCATAAAAAAGAACAAAAAAATAACAAGTTTTTGGCTACATGTTTCAGTCTATAGCAACAAAATTGTCGAAATGAAAAAAAAAAAAAAAACACAGACCGTAGATCTTGAAGCTCCGATGGTGGTTTTGCTGGAAGGACGAAAATCACAGACCCTTTCTTGGAAGGACGAAAATCCAAGGTGCTCCAATGGTGGTTTTGTTTGGATGGATTTGAAGCTCTCGCTGAGTAGAACAACTTTTGCTTTTGGCTCTTAAATTGAATTCCACGTTATAGCTTTCAATTTTGGGTTTGAAGCATGAGATTGGGTTTGGAGTTGGGAAAGAGAGAGAAACAGATGGTGAAAATAAAAAACAAAACAGAGCAATTGCAATTTCTGGGAAATGCAACATATAGGAGGAAATTGCAGTAGCCCCCTCCAACTATTTACTAATTCTTTCCACCAATTAACATATTTATTGTACTTAATTTTTAAAAAAAATATTTTTGTTTTAAAAATAGAGGGCAAAAGAGTCATTTGATAGTTTTTCACATCATCCACCCCTTCTTATTCCCCATTCATCCAAACCAAGTCATATTTTATCCCCCTGTTTAATCCCTCATCAAAACCAAGATAATTTTTTATCCCCCTCTATGAACATTATATCAATGTGGGTCAAGCCTTCAAAAATAATACACTTTCTTATCTTTTACACTGTATAACTTATCCCCCTGAAATTAATCTTCCATCCAATTGGCCCCTCAAGTTTTTCCTAGAGCGTTCTTTTTTTCATTTTTTAAAAGACCGAACAGGGCTTTAATGGAAAAAATGAGCGAAGACAGAGTTGAAACCCTCTTCTAATGGTTGTTGGACGCCTTCCCTATCACTAAAGCACGTACAAACATAAGTATTCTTAATTTGGGCCCCTATTTTTTGCCCCAAAAGTGGGAAAGTATTTTCATTGCAACGGTTATTTGTCACGCTCTCTCACATTATGTGAGCCCATATATGTGTAGGTTCCATCCTATATGATATAAGTTTTAAAATAACCGTTGCGTTGAATTTTTTTTCCAAAACTGGGGTTCTGGGCAGGGGCGGAGTCAGGATTCTCGATAAGTGGGGTTAAAATTTAAACTACGAGCAATTCAGTTTTCGATTTGCTAGAAAGAAAAAATTAGTAGATTAAAATAAAAAGTAGGTATATATTAATCACAAAATGTAGCTTCGATTTAATTACAATTAACACCGATGACTTTTCATACTTTGCCCCCTAATTTTGGGGAGAAAAACTAGGGAATTTGTATTTTGCCCCTAAACCTTTTAAATGAGCTGGGGCAAGTCAGAAACCTTAAAGTGAGGTCAAATAAGCAAAAACTTGGTGAAAACCATACCTATTCCTAGTGAAATTTGGAAGGCAGTTAGAGAAATTTGGATGGTGGACCCCACTTGTCTCTTACTCTCTCCGCCCCTGGTTCTGGGCAGTTGCGCGTTGGGGTATAGTGTCGCCAAATGACTGTCCAAAATGTATTGTTTATATTTAAGAAAATTGCTACAGTCTGAGTAATTGTTTTTATTTTTTATTATGTTTTTAAATCGATTCTCTCCTTTTCCTCAAAAAAATCTTTCTTTTTTCTTTCCTGATCCGCTTCATCAAAGAATCTAGACGTCCAAATTGTTCCTTTGGGCCCTTCCCGGGGCTAGATTAATGATTAAGATCTCTGAGTCTACTTATTCCTCCTAGTAATTATTTTCTCTTTTTCATGATTCCACAATTTTCTTTGCACAAAAATATCGAATAAAGAATTATTCTAAAATTTCTTAGAATCCTCTAAAACATTTTGGAGTCATCTAACACCATGGAGATCTCTAGTTTCTTAACATTCTAAAAACATCCATGATCTTATAACTCCCAAATTCTAGAATAGAGGATTTTAAAGAACCAACGAAGCATCTGAAATATACAAGACTTAGAGAACATTGTGGGGGCATGAAAAAGATAGTAAGATATTTTTTTAGAAAGACTCTAAAAAGAGAATCAAAGCCTTTGCATTAAGATAATCTCAAGCGTCCGTTAAGGAGGTTGATTACTATATATATGGAGAGAGAGAAAAGCCTAGTTTGAACTTTGAACTCCAGAGAGGAAAACTTAGAGACTCTGGTCTCAACAGCATTCTTATCCATCATAAAGGAATTTGCTCAACCGTCTCATCACAATGTATATACTATCCAATAATTCAGCATTACAAGCATCAGCTGCCGAGTATCTACGAAAGTCATCTTCATGAACTTCCGCAATAACCATTTTATCAGAAAAAATTTCCTCGTGAAGTCTTTGCGAAAATCATGTTAGGGCAAAAACTTCCTCGAGAGTCACTACAATGTAAGGTATTACCTAACAAAGTCAATATTACGATCAACAACTGCAGAGTCTCGGCAAAAATTAATGGATTCGTGATGTGCTCGAAGAATTGAATTAAGGGTCTTGCTACGATTTGGAGGAGTTTGATGCTTTGGAGGAGTTTGATGATATTGAGAAGGGTGATTCTCTTTCTAAAGATTTTTAAACCCGTATTTTTTTGGTGTTCTCTTGGGTTTTGGTTCTCTTGGCTTCCTGAGATCCTTCCAGTTTGTTCTTTCCAATTTTTTCTTTTATGGTGTTTTGTTTTTTTTTTGGTGGGTTTGGGTTGAGGTTTTAGGGCGTTTTTGGTTTTTTGTGGTGTTTGTTTTGGCTTGGCTTCTTGCCTTCCTTTGGGTTGGTTCTCGGGTGGCGTTTTGCCGGTGTGCTCGAGATCCTTTTATCTTTGTTTGTCTCTCAAAGGTTATAAAATCTTCTTTTCCCGATCAAAAAAAACGTGTGCCCAATAGGCACACAATAAGCACACAAAAAAACACACACACTCCAATACACCTTTTACACTTTTCAATACACTTTTACATATCCTCATACACTTTTCACACATTTCAATACATTTTTTCAACCTTAACGTATGCCCACACGTTAGCATATTCCATAGATTAATGTTGAGCTAAATTTTTTTAATCATTTTTCCACAAATTTAATTTCATTTTTAAGTTCTAAATTTGAGATTTTTGATATTGTTAGAGTGCTGCTCCTGTGCTGTGAAGAATTAGTAGGGAATAGAAAAAATGTTGATGTTGATTTCTGCTGGGAAGGAAGAAATCCCAGCAGAAATCATAGTGGACGAGATCATGTGGAGGCTCCCCATCAGGACGCTTGCCTGTTTCAGGTCAGTTTGCAAGACTTCTAATTCTATAATCGCATCCGATCCCAAGTTCGATGTTCTTCAGCTTATGAATTCCTCCTCCTCATCAACTATTACGACTTGTTTCAATCGCCAAAGAATCATGCTTTGGGATAGCTGTGATTGCTCCTCTGCTGTCTTCCTAGTAAAGAGAAACACTGAATTTGCAATTGAAAAGATCAATACCAGCCCAATCAAAGTTAACAAGGGCTGTTTTTCTTCTTCTTATTCAATTGTGGCCTCATGTGATGGTTTGGTCTGCATACTTGACCTAAGCAAATGGTCCATCTTGTTCTGGAACCCATTGACTGGAAAGACCAAGAGAATCTCCGATCCGCCCACCGAAATTCCCCGCTTATCAAGTTTAGGCACCTATGGTCTCGGATATGATTTTTCTACGGACGATTACAAGTTAGTTTGGATCAACCATCGCTCCGATGACATTATGACTGGGGTGCCTCTACCACATGAAGTTGGAGTCTTTTCCCTGAGAACCAACTCTTGGAGGCAGATTCAACACTTCCCTACTAAGCTTTGTTCCCTTAAACCCGGGTTATTCATAAATGGAGCTTTTTATTGGGCTGGACTCTCTATGGATTCACCTGTAGGATTAAAGTGGAAGGAGTCAATATTTGTAATGGACTAGTAACGTGGCAAATTAAAAAAGCCCAGTCAAAAGGTCCAAACTGTTATTTCACTAAGAAGCCCAATGGCATAGTGTGATTTCTCTAGGGTTTGACTACCATAGCATAAAAAGAAAAGTGGCAACAAAAGCTTTTAGATAGAAAGCTATACATATAACGTGGACCATGATAAAAGGAGGACATGCGGCAGATGCAATATAAGTGCAACAATTTTTGAGTTTTCAAAGGGCGGCCAACTTTTGAGTTTTATTTCTAAGGCGATTTCTATTAGATATATTGGAGGGCTTGTGGACTCAAGGCCGTTGGCGATCAAGATTACTGGGTGCGGTGTACGTGTGACTCGGCAGGTGATACTTAGAACGTAGTGAGGATTTACTTCGTTTTGATAGGTATAACTGTAACTGCACAATGATTATAGTGGTTTTCATTCATTCCCGTGATTTTTTACCCATTTAGGGTTTTCCACGTATATACTGGTGTTCTCTGATTAATTGCTTGTGTAGTTTGTGATTCGTTCATATATTGATTTTTATTGACATAAAAAGATAAAACCTAGCAAATTATTAAACCTAGGCGATCTAGGATTTTTCACTCAATAATAAAATAGGAATGATGAGGAATGATAGCGTTGTACGTACCCTGCAATGCTTTTTAGCAGCCGCGACAAATATACTGCAAATACACATAAAACAAGTCAATGCTTGAGTTTGTTTTGAAACATAAAAAAGGTTGCGGGATGTAAATAATTGTACCTCAAGAAATTATGAATGGTAGGGCAGTGTAATTTCCACTCGAGTACCCGAAGAATCTCTATCTCCATTTCTAACAACCCCTTCCTTGAGTGACTGCCCGTCATAGCAAGCAAGCTTTGAACCAGGAGCTTCTTGGTCTCTTCTATTTTCCTGCATTGTTAGCCTATTGTTGAGCCATGAATTTTGACTTGGCACAAAAAAAAAAAAATACCAAGATGTGTGTCGTAATTCGCACAAGTAAAAAGGAAAAAACAAAAAAATAGCATGTGTTCATTTGCTAGAAACCATCCATGTAATGTGGAGACTATGGGACTCTCTCTCATTAATTATCCCATGAACTACCCGACATGGGTTCATGGAGAAAACAATTCCAATTTGTATAAAAGGAGAAGTTAGAATATGCATGCACATGTATGCTTGCAAGTGCTCTAAGTGTTGGATCAAAACATAGGAGGGGCACGTGTAGTCTAGTTCTTCTATAAAAAAATCAGTTAACCACTTGAAACAAATCTGCCATCATAAGTGGATGAAAACGTTTTGAAAATGCTGAGATTTGTTTCAAGTGGTTAACTGATTTTTTTATAGAAGAACTAGACTAC
>JAXBDA010009300.1:0-12850 GCA_036023075.1 Gaultheria prostrata
GTTGCATAGACATCACTTTCTTTGTAGAAACTTTGATAAGCTTGGCTTGTCTTATGTAACACCAAATGGTTTTGAATCTTTTGATGTAATAGTTGAGTCTTTCACTGAAAGGGATTAGATTGTTGTTGTAGATTGTAATGAGCCCATTTCTCTGTTTGTATCATGGTTAAAAATGTCCATTGAGACAGAACTATGGAGAGGGTGCAATATACATGATGAACAACTCCACCGCTACTCTGTTGCATGCCACCCAGCTTCTGAACCACATCACGATGTCCAATTGATTTACGGTTTGTATGTTGTATAGCCCATGCTTTTCCAGCGCTGCCTCCACGAGCTCTACTCCTGGACTCCCCTATGCTAACCTCCTAGTCGTCCCTCCTCTATGCTCATGTCAGCTACAACATCAGTTACTTGATCCACCTTCGGACTAGAGCTCAGCTATGCCATTGGATGATGATTCTTGACCACAAATGTCCATTGAGACAGAACTATGGAGAGTATACATGATGAACAACTCCACCACTACTCTGTTGCATGCCACCCCGCTTCTGAACCACATCACAATGTCCAATTGATTTAGGGTTGGTATGTTGTATAGCCCGTGCTTTTCCAGCGCTGCCTCCACGAGCTCTACTCCTGGACTCGCCTATGCTAACCTTCTACTCGCCCCTCCTCTATGCTCATGTCAGCTACAACATCAGTCAATTGATCCACCTTCGGACTAGAGCTCAGCTATGCCACTAAAATTGGATGATGATCTCTCATTTGTTGTTGGTATTGCTGACTCATCATCCAAGTTGCAGCATAGCTGAGGGCAGCTCATAGAATTCCACTCCCAAAGCATTGGGACATCCCGGGAACTTAAGAAGCTGGATGACATGTAGCAGAGTAGTGATGGAGAGGTTCTTCACAGTAATATGCGATTCTATACCCATGCAATGTGGCTCAATTGCTAGTTTGACAGATTAAGGTTTGGCATACCTTTTAACCCTATGATGACAGAGAAGTCCCGAAGATAAGTCTATATAAACCTCTGAAGCAGCTTTGAAGTGTTCATGATTCTATCGAAATATTTACCCCTCAGAGATTTTTTTATGCTTCTTTTTCTAGTGGAAAAGCTTTTCTGACTTTCAGAACCTCACATCATTGTTTTCAACTCATGCTTGATTTGTTCTCGATGGCATGTGTATCTGGATAGTTATTGTAACAATTAGCCTTTCCAGATTCTTTTATCTCCAAGTATTACATTAAAATCCTTGTCTTCACTGATTGATGACAAAAAAATGGGTCCTCTTTCTGCTTCAAAGAGTCTTCTTTGATGTGTAACTCCAGTAAATTAGTAGCTATTGTTTCCAGGAGCAGTAAATTAGTCACTATCATTTCCTTGACAAAGAAAAAGTGAAAAATCATTCAATACCTCCGGGAGTAATGCACCCTCCTCTCACAAGACTAGCAGACCCCCACCATAAATCTCATCCATGGAACCCCTGTTAGGTCATTTTGTCCAAAGTGAAAAAGAAAGGACTTTTTGTTATGTCTCACTTGTAAGTTGGAAATTTGTTGTTCCGTTGTTCATCTATCAAAGTCATTTTTAGCCAGATTTGTCGTCTTATATACAGGTTGATGCAACAAAGTCGATAATTTGGAATATAGTTTGCATGATCTGTTACTTGGCTGCTGCCAGGGTAATGCCAAACATTTTGTTGCTTTCATACATTGGCCTAGCGACGCACTCATCCACCACCAACCCCTCCCCTCTCGTGCACAAATAATGGGTTAATATGCTGCTGGTATCATCAGAGTAATAGTCTACGGTTGAGAGGCCCATAGATAAGGTTACTATCTATATGAGAAAATAAAAACAAGGATTGGAAATGTTTGGGAAACACCGAATCCAAATTCAGCTCCTATTTTAATGTGTTTTAGCCTGTACAGTGCCATCCTTTTTTGGATTTTCATATTCCTGTTCCTTGTCAATGACTATGAATATCACTTTTATATTCATCGGTTTTATCATGGACAAAGCATCTGCAAATTGCATGCACTGGCATAACAGCAGCTACGCAACCACATCTGTTTTGCGGCTTTTGCTAGTCATGCTCATGACAATTAGTAGAACTTTCTAAAATGGTGCGCAGTGCTTGTAGAGAACGATCCTGATTAAAAACCAAAGGTTTTGAATGTTGAAGCTTGACAGATTGTGAGTGGATGTACTCTCTTCAACAATTCACATTTATTGCCACTTGATAAATAATGGATGTGCCCTTGGCAGAAGAATTGTTTATACTTGACTCCAAGATATTCTATATCTCATGTTTGTTCAAGAAATTGCTTGGTTAAGTTAAATGGCAGATTATCAAGTAAAATATAATTATTGGCCTTAGAGTAAGTTCTACGATTGTTGTTAAAGCTAGAAAATAGTGATTTCCATATGATTCTTCCTTCTTTATCTCGTACTATTTGTTATTGTATTGGATATGAGCAAATTGAAAGCAATTCAGATTGCAGCGTGCTATCCACTCCCGAGAAAGAGGAAAAAGATCCCCATTTTTTTTTGTTCCGCGAAAAGATCCCCATTTTAGAAGCTAGAGAAAGTGGGAATGATAAAAACTGATGGCAAGAGTGAAGAAATGCTGAGAATTCTTAACCAATTTTCAAAACAAGGTATTGAAGCATTTGAGTTTTTACCAAACAGTGTTTTCTTTTCTATCATTTATGCATAATCAAAATCATAAGATATGCCAGGTTTTAGTCTTAAATTTCCCTTCGTTATTTATTATTTGCTGGGTTTACATTTCAGTTCTCCAGGTATAAAAGGAGTATTCTTGCTGTTGTGGATATTGCAGAAGTCATCCCCGATAAGAGGCAGATATTGCCAGGAACCTTTGCATCTTAGTGGTATCACCACGGGAAGATATAAAAAAAAAAAAAAAAGACGACATTCCACTTGGTTGTGGGAGTTGTTCTCACCAATTATTGGAATATGTGAGGACAGAAGAATGGACAAGTACAAGCATTTTTGCTGAAGTACATCAATAGTTGGTTGTTAGTATATACTGCCACAAGGTATATCTCCTGATTACTTACTCTCTTAATAGATCGACATCTCTGTGACTTGCAAAGGGGTTAGGACCATTTGGTTTCTGTTATAAAGTTCATGTAATTGCCACTGTCAAAAACTTGAGGTGGTACACCCCACTCGAAGATAGCAATACTTATAGTATCGGCTGCTTATTTCTCTCTTGTTAGTGATGAAGCTGTAGAGTATAGCAATAATGGTTTGTAGTGTACTTTTGAACCTACTAACTGTCTATTTCTATTTAAGTGTCATACTGCCGTCAATGCTTCTGATATTTTCTGTAAAAGAGAACTTATTTATTTTAGTTTCTCACCTTAGTAGCTCTGGATGATTGGTGTCAGGGTTCTTCAGGTAAGTTCGTCATTTGCCCTGTAGTACCCCACTTTTTTACTACTAAACCGTTCCCCACTTTTTTACTACTAAACCTTTCCACTTATAGAATTATGCTGTTTTCATATGCCAGGCTCAGAATGATATGGCTATGATTTGTTAGGTGTTTTGAAGGGGCGGGGAGAGGTTTATATGAAGTAAACTGTTTGTACTTTGCCATGGATGCATTTTCTTCACGACATAGAAATACGAAAGGCTGTTACTTTCATGTCAGTTGATATCTGTGGTTTTATGCACTTGCACAATCATGAATGCATACAACACAATGTTACAAAGTAGCACATGTTGTAATACCTATGCGTTTCCCCACCCAAAAAGCGTTGCTCACCCACCAGATTTTACTTTCATGAAACGGCAGGGGATACATTTATCTGCAGCCACCCAGGATCTTCCAAGATCAATTGTACGCAAATGGAGATGATCCCAAGTTCCTTGAGATTGGAAAGAAAAGGATCGAACGACAATGGAAACGCAGCCTTAAGAAGCGGGGCCCTCGAGTTGTTGGTGACCGCATGACAGGTTCACCGTTCACTGACAAGTGCCCTACGAAAATGCCGCTGCAGGTGGTTGGACTTCTAATTAGCCGTTTTGTTGTTGTCTCCAACAGAAACTGTTTGAGGATCAAGGGGCGTAGGTTTCTGTTTGTATCATGGTTACTAGTTCTTGAACAGTTTAAGTTGAACCCATGCTGTAAATCTGTAATAGTTGAGTCTTCACTGAAAGGGATTAGATTCTTGTTGTAGATTGTAATGAGCCCATTTCTCTGTAATTAACTGGAAATTGTACATGCAGCATCTTTGTATTCTATGCTGGGCCTGGCTCTTCCGCTTGCGTATGCCTTTCCATTGTAAGGTTGGAACCTGCCCTTCCCTGACCATTTTTTTTATGGTTTGTTATTTGCAGTTCTATGGGTTTATGAGTTGTTCTTGATTATTTAGACTTCAATAAATCCAAATCTGATTTTCGGGAACTCGGGGGCTTAGACATGCAACTGAAATAGTATGAAGTAAACATGAGCATGGAGTTTATTACAGTTTCCGAATTTTGTCAAAGTCCAAAAGAAAAGAGCGCAACTTGAGAAATGCAAAGGAAATAGTGAAATGAGGAGGCAAAGTAGCAGATGAAACAGAAGCCAGCTAATTCCCAAGGGTGGCCTAGCGGTGAAGGCTTACTTAGGAGTTTGCGCCCATTCAGGTTTGAAATCTCTCGGGTGCTATAAATTCTTTTTGTGTCAATCCATACGGAGCATTTGCTTAGGCTTCAAGTGGGGCCTTGCTAGTTGACGGTGGATTTATGGTCTCGGGATTAATCAAAGTGCACGTAACTTGAACCGATCACGTAGTTCAGAAAAAAAAAAAAACAAAAAAACAGAAGCCTACGTACCATATGTCTTTACTCCTTAGTGGTGAAGGCTTACTTAGGAGTTTGCACCCATTCAGATTCGAAACATCTCAGGTACTATAAACTCTTTTGGAGCCAGCCCATATGGAGCATTTGCTTAGGCTTCAAGTGGGGCCTTGCTAGTTGACGGTGGATTTATGGTCTCAGGATTAATTGAAGTGCATGTAAGTTGAACCGATCACCTAGTTCGGGAAAAAAAAGAAAAAGACAAAAAGAAAAAAGAAGCCTACGTACTGTATGACCTTACTCCTTAGTCCTTCCCTTCACAAAATTGGGTTTACATATTCCCATAAGGATGCAATTCTCATTCATACTTAAAATGGATGTTGTTCATATTTAGCTCGCCAAAATATTCGAACAATTTTTTCATTTTTCAACAAGATTGAGTTAACTCAAACAGCCAATAATTCTTGCAATATATTAACCAAAATATTCCATGAGGTCCTTTGCAACCGAAAATTGAGAGAGTCTGATGGCTTGAAAATATATGCATGAACCCATCGTTTTGCAAGATTCTAAAACAAAAGAGTAAAGTTTGCAAAAGAATGCAAACTATAAAATCAAATAAAGAGCATAGTCATGCAATTTGATCCATTGAGAAGTACTACCACCGTCTCAAAAAGATTGTCCGATTTGCAAAACAAGAAGTTAAATATAATGTATTTTTATCACTAAAAAATTAAAAAAAATTGCCACTAATTACTAAAAATCAACGAATTATTTTTATTTATCAAAACAAGTTTGAACTTTTCTTGATAAATTTGCATTCTTTGAAATTCTTGTCTTGCAGACTAGACATTCCTTTTAAGACGGAAAACTAGAAAAACACCAAACATCAAACATACCTACTAGTTTAACATACGTACTAGTTTCGTCCAATTAAAGAGACAAAAGTTCATCAGTTCAAGAAAAACATCAAACTATAAAGCAAGTCAACTCAAGAAGAAAACTATGAATACACCAATCGTCCCGAGCTCATACCAAAATTGAATAGATTTTAAACCACTAAAATTTCTCTGCAGCATACAATCTCAATCGATGGCTGACAATCTTAATCCATGGCTGATTCCTTCCATCCACCGTAGCTCCCCTCCTCTCCCTTGAATTCCTTTTCAGAGTCTCTCTAGAACAATCAACAAAGAGTATTAGTGGGTGGTTGTACAAAAAAAAATTACAAAGTTGTGATTCTCCGATTCAGAATCCAAAAAAACTCAAACTCGATAATTCTCAGAATTAGGTTAAAGAACTATAAGTTATTTTTGGCCTAAAAGCACAGCATAAGCAGAAGTCATAGCAAACGCACCAACAATTTTGGGGCGCCCGCCCAAGTATGAATCGGTAGCCCAAAAAAGCCATTGCAGACACACTAAGAGTTCATGACGCTAACTCATTGTGGCCAATCCAATACTTCCCGAATCTAGCCTATGATTTGTAGTTTGAAGGTTGAGAAAGGGCAAATGTGAGATATTTGATAACCCTCAGGGGGAAAAGGGTAACCATGTTCTTAAAGTAAAAACATAAATCCAAATTTTCCACCGTAGTCATTTGAAAAGGAGTACTTGAAAACATATGGACGGTGAATGAAAAATGATGATCTAAGATGGGTTAAATCCAAAAGTGTGAAACACAATTAGAATATGTTGACATAAGTCATTAATTTGGAGGAAATATCATGGGGTAAGGTAAGTGGTTGAGTTTGCTTAAGAGATACCAGGAAATGACAGGAAAACAAAGTGACAGATAAAGCAAACAAAGTGACAGATAAAGTGAAACAAAGAATTACCTGGGGAGTGAAAGTCAGACCAACCTTAACCTCTCCACGAAATTCCTGGTCTTTCACAACATTGTATGCAGTTGGTGGAATGCTTCCTTCTACGAAAGATGGTTCTAACGGAATGCTGCAAGGACCATTACATCACAATCGATTATGACTCTCCTTTTATAAAATTTTCTTCTTTGTTGTTCCAAAAAAAAAACAATTAATTATAACTCTAGCATCCTATAAGAGAGGGAGATTAATGTGCAGGCCCAAAAATTGCCTTAAAACTGACCACATGGTGAATTGTGATAGGTCCTAGTTTTGCACGGGGCATGGTGAACCAATAATACCTCACCACGGGTTTCATTATCAGCCTCGTGACAGGCCCCAGTAAATTACGACCAAAGTTCTTGCCCTAATCACAGGTGTTGTATCAGAAGCTCAATGTCACTTCCTAAATTTCCAGCAATGCACCCATAGGTAACCATAATGTCAAAGTAAATTCCATTTGAAGAGCCACGTGCACTGAAAGTGTGGATGTTTTACGTGTGTAAAGATAACAAATCCATCTCACAAATGCATACATGATTAGATGCTAATGTGCCAAATTACTATGGACAAATGAAATGCGAAAGAGTACTTACGTTACCTCTCCAAAATCATCTTCACTTAAGTTATCGCTATCCATAATTTTGATCTTGATTTCTTCAACACTATCTGAGAGTGTGAATGCAAAGGTCTCGTTCCATTCGGGAGTGGTTCCCTTTCCTGTGTAAACCATGTATCAGAAGAAATAAGGACAAGGCAGAGACTTTATATCCTTAATTGACGATTCTTCTAATATTTTATACAGATCATTTGGCAAAAGAAAGTCTAAGCTCCAACGGAAAAATATTCACGAAATATACTGTAGTGGGCAGAACGTGACAGAGCATTGGACCAAACGGGTAATGCTTGGGCTCACACGCTGGAATGGGCGTGTGGCCAAACCGGAACACTAAATGGCCGAGCCGGCACGCCAATTGGGCCAAACCGGGGCCTAGCAGATAAGCCGCCCAAGCCGTTGGGTGTTTGGGCCAACCAGCTGGTATGGGCGTGTGGCCTGTCACGTATAAGCCCAAGTTTGTGGAATCGCGGAGTTAGGCCGGGCCGGGTCAGATGAGGTCCAACCCGAGTGGAGACGGATAGTCCGCGTGCAAGCCGGAGGTTCACGTGACACTCGGTGTGTCATGCATGACACCACTCCAAGAAGCGGTTAGGGCATGTGCCAAGCAAAAGTTTACTTGGAGCCCAAGTGAGTCACTTGATAATCTTTATAAAGTATTGTTGTAAACCCTAGAGAGGTATGCCGCTACTATTCAGTCTTGAGCTATGTACTTTTCTCTATTCCGGTTGAGGGTGACTTAGGCATCGAAGTGCCTGGCGGCTGGGTAGGCACTAATGGTGTTCTCTCTTGCAGACCTGGGTTGAGGAAAGTGTTTCTACCGTCCAGAACCTAACCCGAGTTCCACAGGAGAACCGGATGTACACCTCCCCTTACCTTTCTGTTCTTGCTTCCAAGGGTCTTAATAGATTTACACTATTCTCCAATATAGATACTAGGATTTGCCAAGGTTTTAAAACTCGCTAGGCGCTCCCAGGGCGGCCGGGCACGTTCTGGCTTCGAGGCCAAGTACTCGGCGTCTAGTCAGGTGACTAGTCGAGATAGTTGGGCTAGTCGGCCAGGGGCTTTCTAGTGCCTACCGGCGAGTACTCAGCCTTCTAGACCTTTTCGAACACTGGGATTTGCGTCAATGGAGGAAAAAAAAAAACTGAAAGGGACGAAAAGAGAAGCATTTTAACCATAAACCACCTGATGCAATGCTGCTTTTCTGTTCCTGAGTCCGACAAATGATAACCGCATAAGGGTCCATGTTAGCTGCTCCAAGAAAATCAATCTCATTAACCAGTAAACAGAAATAGAAGGAAATTGCACATGAATATCCCTAGTTGCTTCAGAGAATAAGAATTCCAACAAAGTTGTAGAAGACAAATTGCCACAATCAAAAGTTGGAAACTTTAAAGGCCATATCCCCAATCCAGACACAAACATTTTGTGAGAAAAATACACTTTTCACTAATTGGGCCATGAAAAAAAAATTTACCATGATTGATGATGGCAACAGATCGTTTAGAAAACAATGCATACCTCAATTTTAGCACTAATACAAATGGAATAAGAGCATTTCCAACTCAAGTGATGAAAAAATTGATCGAACTTTAAAGCCCCATCGGATCTGGAATCCTACGACGTAACGACTTCAATCAGATGAGAATGCATCAAACCAAAAAGCATCTGACTTTTTACTTTTATTTTTTATTACTGAGCTAACTTACACGCACCTTGATCTATGATACAGAAAAACTGAATCTTTATGAAAATCATACTATTTCTCAAAGGAAACAGCTATATACCACCGATTTCAATCGCAAATTCATTTTTTCACCATGAATATGATATGACACGATCCATGGCCGACAATCTTAATCCATGGTTGACAATCTTATTCCATGGCTGATTCCTTCCATCCACCATAGCTCCCCTCCTCTCCCTCGAATTCCTTTTCAGAGCCTCTCTGGAACAATCAGCAAAGAGTAAAAAATTAGAAAGCTGTGATTCTCCAATTCCGAATAAAAAAAAACTCAAACTCGATAATTCTCAGAATTAGCTTAAAGAAGTAGAAGTTATTTTTGGCCTAAAAGCAGAGCATAAGCAGAAGTCGTAGCAAACACACCAACAATTTTGGGGCGCCCAAGTATAAATCGGCAGCCCAAAAAAGCCATTGCAGACACGCTAAGAGTTCAGGGCGCTAAGCAGACACGATAAGAGTTCAGGGCGCTAACTCATTATGGCCAATCCAATGCTTCCCGAATCTAGCCTATGATTTGTAGTTTGAAGGTTGAGAAAGGGCAAAGGTGAGACATCAGAAAACCCTAAGTTTAACTTTTATCTTTCTGGTAAAAGCAAATAGATAAGTTTTGTGAGCATTACAACCTTAATAGTCACCACTGGAATGCTATAATAAATCACATGTAAAACAGCACTCTCAGATAAGTAAGGTCACGTGATTTAATCCAATCTCCCTTTCTTTCAAAATTAGTTGGTCAGTTCATGTTTCCCTAGCTTTCTATTGTATAAACCTTTAAAATTTAAAACCTAAGTGACATGTAAAACAGCACTCTCGGATAAGTAAGGTCACATGATTTAATCCAATCTCCCTTTCTTCCAAAATTAGTTGGTCAGTTCATGTTTCCCTAGCTTTCTATCGTATAAACCTTTAAAATTTAAAACCTAAGTGACATGTAAAACAGCACTCTCGAATAAGTAAGGTCACGTGATTTAATCCAATCTCCCTTTCTTTCAAAATTAGTTGGTCAGTTCATGTTTCCCTAGCTTTCTATCGTATAAACCTTTAAAATTTAAAACTTAAGTGACCAATCCAACAAGCAGGAAAGGAAGTCGGGCGAAGGCCCTAACAAAAACTATAGAGCAAGGGATTCTTACAAGCACGTGTGTGTAGACTATGTACCTATATCTGAGAAAATTATAAGCTTACATATTTAGGTGTACAACATCTATGGGCTAGCAAAATGTATTATGAATTTGTACATTGTACATAAGATAAATGCCACAATAGAAAAACCCAAACATGTAACATGCAGGAAACAGCGGATAAGTGCTGGGAATCTATAAATTACTTGCACATTGTCACTATATAAATACTCCTAAAGGGCAAAGCCAACTAGAGCCAACTAGAGGCGCAGTGTCCAATGTACAGCCAACTAGAGCATGAACCGCCAATCTGCCTTACCAGGGTATTGAATACGGACTAAGAGCACTTAGATTCAAACTACAAACCACCACACCCAAGCACTATATTATTCTCTGTTCAAAAAAAAAAAGCACTATATTATTCTAATTATTTGACACTAAGATTTTTAGATACCAGTCCATTGATTAGAAGTTAGAAGTCATATTAAGACCCACCAATTAATGCTTTAGGTAAAAACAATGAATCTCGCAGCACCCTAGTATGATATTGACATATTGTCCATAACAAAATCGTTCGTCTTTCCAATTTGGGATGTTCCAAATTCTTAGTCCTCTTTGGAAATTTGAAGGATTAAACTTTTACTATTTTCCAAAACTCACCCACACATAGAGCTAAAAATGTACATAATAGTTGATATAAAGCAGTAAAATGGGCAATGAATACTTATAATTCAACGTTGAATGCATTTATTGCATTTCTCCTTTAAAAGTTGAAATTCCCCTAAGGGACCACCATTAAGGGATGGATAGAGTGAAATATCATTGTGCTTCCAATAGCAATAGAATTACTTACTGCAAGGTAGAGTTAATATTATCTTATACTTCCAAATTGTTGGCAAACCTCAGATTTCGGGTGATGGTGTTCCTTGTAGCGAGACTGGTGATAACCCCCAGACATAGAAAACTACGAGAAAACAACAAAACGGAAAACTCAGCACCATTCACCACTGTTATTATAATTCCACGCCGGTAAATTAGAAGAAGAAGTAATTAGAGACACTGGTAATAGATAAGAATCAGACAAGACGTAAAATGTTTTAGCTCCTTGTTCAGAGTAGTTCCTGTACCTCTAAATCACGTATTGGTCGGTTGCAGGCACGGCATCTAAAACATTCTGGATGCCAAAACGCACCCATACAATTCAAAGGTCTTCCATAACCAATCTCTGTGTTACAACCAGCGCATATCCTAGTAAAAGCATAGGATAGGTATGTCTGTAATATGTATCGCTTTCTTGTTGTGCAATATCTGAACCTTATTTGTGCAGTTGTGTCTATAATGCTAACCTTAAAATGTATAACTGGAGCGCAATTCCAAAAGTTCTATCATTCCCCTTATTAGTTTTGATAACATCATAATTCAATGTGCGACCTATAAATGTTGGGCGATAGAGTAGGTTACTTCTCAAAGTAAAGATGAAATTCAACAGATTAATGATGCCAAGCTAAATTCTAGGATCATTAAACGAAGGGAACATTTGATACAGCTAAGAAACAAGTTTGGCACAGTGAGAAAGGTTTGTAGTATCATGTACCATCTTGCGGTCGTGACTGGTGGTGGTGGCGGCGGTCGGAGGAGGGAGAAGAAGACGGAACAAAACGATGTCGCCCTGTTAAGTCGTTTATAAGAGAGGCAATCTTACATAAAACGACGTCGTTTTAGGTGCATGACATAGGTTGAAGCCATGTCACGTACTCAAAACGACGCCGCGCCACATAATCAAAACGACGTCGTTTTGCGTACGTGACATGGCTTCAACCAATGTCATGCATCTAAAACGACGTCGTTTTGAGTACGTGACACGGCTTCAACTTATGTCATGTACCTAAAACGACGTCGTTTATGTGTTTTGAGTGAAATTTTCCTTCTGATAATAAGTTTGCCTACACTCTGGATCAAAATCTTTTTTAACAGAGAATATAATTTCAGCAGGAATAAAATGAAATGAGATTCACGAATCCCATCTCCTTGTTGGTCTGTGAGCAATTCCTCTCCAATCATCAATCGATTTCGTAAAAAGTTGGTGGCCAGTAGCGACGTGTTCATGAATCATCATCAGGAGAGCTGTGATGGGATTAGGAGGGACAGAGGGAGAAGAACCCTGGGTCGAACGCAGAGAGTATCAAATCCAACACACTTTGATCGTAAGTGTCTCTTCTCTTTTGTTTATGTGATTTTTGTTTTGGGTTCTCAATCATAGTTTCCCTTGTCTTGCTGGGCTGATGATGATTCATGGTGGACGTTGATGAATCCATTTTATTTTAGGCGGATAAAAATATAGTATTCTAAGAGACAGGTTCTAGTGCTAGTTAGCTTATCTCTACTTTATTAAAATCTAATGCTGGAATTTGTTGCATAGACCTCACTTTCTTTGTAGAAATTTGGGCTTTATACAAGATGAATGTCTCTAATCATTAAAATATGGCCGATATAGGTAGAAATCGTCCTTGTAATACCCAACTTAGACTATGCCTTTGAACAAAGGAGGAACTTTAATCAAGTATATAGTGCCACAAGGTATATCTCCCGATTACTTACTCTCTTAGAGGATCGACATCTATGTGACTTGGAAAGGGGTTAGGACGATGTTAAAAATTTAGGTGATCGTCCCTTCGAAACTTGGATT
>JAXBDA010009301.1:0-12847 GCA_036023075.1 Gaultheria prostrata
TTGACCCCAGGTTCGCGAGCCTAACCGAGCCGAATCCACTTAGGTTCACGTTCGGCTCATTTATGGAACGAGCCTAATATTGAGGTTCAAGTTCAGTTCGTTTAGTAGTCGAATCGAACTCGAACGAACTCTTACCGAACCAAGCCTCGAATAGTTCACGAACGGCCCAGTTCATTTACAGCCCTACTTATTGTCATTCCCATTCGTCAAGCATTGAAGTGATCAAATGAAAAAATCATGAGATTCATTTGAACAACCCTCACTTGAGCATAAGCTTAGTTTAATTTGAGTTTACATTCTGAGTTAATACTATGGCGTGGTGTTCAATCTGGACCTCTCCTCCTTTGGATCTCTCAAGTCAAATCTAGTTACCTCGGCCGCCTATTGTGCTTGATTGGGCCTACGCCATGTTGGGCTTGATTGCCCGGCCCGAATGGCCGACCCGCCATCCGGCCTGCTACCAGTAACAATATCACTAGGGAGTCACCTCTAATATTTGTCTCAAAATACCAGGAGTGTTGTGTGAAACGAATTTTCGTTGGGATCCACCCCGTGTGGGCCAGATAGGCTTAAGCCCAAGGTTGTCTAGGATTTTCTTAGAATTATCCTAAGATTATAAATATTCTTGTTGTCTCTTGTATTGAGTGTGTGGTAGCATAATGTAAGTGAGACAAGCTGAGGGTGAGAGGGGGAGCCGGTTGTGGCTTCCCCCGGAGAGGGAGCCGGTTGTGGCTCCCAGGAGGGGTTTTTCGACTTGAATATTGTGTGAATTTATTCAAGGGAGTTTTCCTCAGATTTCTTGCGTATGTTTTGTGTGCATGTGTGACCCGGAAGCACAATAATTTCTTTTCTTTACAATTACCCCATTGAAATATCTATGTTAATACAAGGCCAATTACGTAGTTTTCATTTATTTATGATTTTTTTGCAGAAGGATATATGGACTGAAGAGGAAGACAGGATACTAATCCATGCCCATGCAGAAATAGGAAATAAATGGGCAGAAATTGCAAAGAGACTCACTGGAAGAACCGAAAACTCCATCAAGAACCACTGGAACGCCACCAAACGAAGGCAATACTCCCGGCGAAAATGCCGAACCAAATACCCCCGCCCCAGTTCTCTCCTCCAAAACTACATCAAAAGCCTGAATTTGGACGGAAAATCCGACACCATGACCCCAATTCCTCCACCACTTTCTTCGTTACTCAAAGCCCCACTGGCACTGCCACCTCCACCACCACTGCCGCTGCCACCACCAATTCACCAGCCTGAGACGTTCATGGAATTTTGTATCAGCGACCGGTTGGTGCCGGATTATGACTTTGGTGATGCGGCGGAATTCGTTTTTAGCGACAAGCTGTTTGACGGGAGTAGCATTGATTCTCTTCTTGATCAGTTGCCTCCTGTTGGGAATGATCATGGGCAAAGCTGCTTCGATATGGGGATGGGGATGCCTCTGGATATGGCTTCTTTTATTCAGCCTCATGAGGTGAAGAAGGAGATGGATTTGGTGGAGATGATCACCCAAGTCAATCTCTAAGACGCCTTGGAAAATCCCTAAAATGTTTTTATACACACCCTTGAAAGATTTGTCTTAGATCTTTGGGATTCTGGAAAAATTAAAATAAGAAAATGAATGTTACTATCTTTGTTGAAATGATTTGATTTGGTTTTAAAACATTTGTATGAAACTTTATTGTGCTTATATGGCTATAACATTTTCTTAACTTTTTTGTTAAAGTTTGTAGATAGTTTCATTGTTCTCATCTATGTGTAAGAAAATTTGAAATCCATTCATATGCCTGGGGTTGAGAGTAGGGCTACAAACGAACCGAGCTACTCGTGGTTCAGCTGTTAATGCTCGGCTCGTTTAATAATGTAGT
This sequence comes from Gaultheria prostrata, assembly GCA_036023075.1. NCBI lineage: Eukaryota > Viridiplantae > Streptophyta > Magnoliopsida > Ericales > Ericaceae > Gaultheria > Gaultheria prostrata. The sequence goes on from JAXBDA010009301.1 coordinate 1,887, forward strand.
CGAGCTTGAGTTTTAGCTTTGTTTAATAAATGAGCTCGATATATAAAACTCGGCTTGGCTCGTTAAGTGATTTAACTGTCTCGGCTTGTTAAGGGCTCTGCTCGTTTACGAATGATCCGAGCTCGAGCTACATAAACCTCAGGTCGGCTCGTTTGCACACCTAGTTGGAAGTAGATCTGCCCATGAAGCTTCAAGCTAGTCCCGTGAGTGGAAAATTGCACATATACTTGCGCATCTGCGAGCACCACAGGTACTGAACGGACGTGGGTGTGCTCCAGAACTAATGAATAATTTAGGCGCTTGAGTGCTTTGTGTCCATTAGCATTGTTGGTTAACTTAATGGTGCGTCTCACTGGAATTTCACCTTGTTTCAATTTTCCGAATCAGAGGATCATATTTACATTGTCTCAAAAAGAATCACTCTACATTCAAAACGCCAACTACTGGTTGACATTTCCTAATATCTGGAAATCATGCAGCCTGGAATTTTTACAGACCATGTAATAGAATGAAACCAATTGGAATGACCAAAAAATAGGGAAAATATTGGATTCCCCGTATCTATTTTATCATCCTAAACCCCAAGTTACCAGCAAAATTTCTCAACAAATCATCTTTCATCAAGCAGTCTTTGGCTTTGGTTTTATGCGCTTCACCCTCGAATACAGGAACACTCCAGCAAGAGCCACACCAGTTCCTGCAGCAAAAGCAGGAAAAAATAAATGGCAAGAACATGGTTCTTTTTTCTTATAAACGGTAGGAAAAGCACTTTTTATGGTATGACTGTAGATTGTGGAGGTCAAGGGTAAGCAATCGTACCAATAGAGTTGATAGGTGAAACGGGTGTGCGGAAGAAGAGAACAGATGAAATAATAACCACCACCCGCTTTACACAATTGCTCACGGAGTGGGTAACTGGGGATACCCTCTGCAATATCATGTAAGAAACCTGTAGGACAAGTTCATGTCAGCAGTTACTACAGTTAGAACTTAGAACCGACAGAAAGGGTACAGAAAATTTTCACTATGTGAATATGTGTCGAATAGAATGTTTCAAGTATCACTACACCATGAAATAGCCTTTCATTTTGAAGGCCTACTATCTAAAACTGGCGGGACTGCAGTATTCACCGGGGCTAAATCAGTGACCAGAGCCTCGTCTGGGTGGACCAATTTGTCAATTCCGTTCCTCTTTCAACCTTACAGTTGATAGCCCAGGCATGATATAATGTGGTCTATGTAGGGTGCAAGGACTACATGTACCCTGATCATAAATGGCATGTTCGTTTTATATATCATAGGAGCAATAGTGAAGGGATATATAGCCGCAAAAGTTCAAACCAAACATGGGATACGTGGTTCACTTGGAATTGTGATCTAACCTGATGATTTAATAGAGACAAGAAACGAGGACGAAAGGGAAATGGGAACTGTACGTCCTTGTGTAACTGGAGTGGACATCCTACAATTTGGCTATGTGCTGGATTTGACATACAGTTTTCAATCCTAAACTTGAGTATATCAGCGGCAACTAGTTGAGGGATGTCATATTTGGGAAGTAGCCACAAAGTGAAACCTGAAAAGCTAAGATACACAATCCTATAAAGCCAAATCAGAAATGTCAACTATGGCAAGCCAGGAAAAAGGCCAATCTGATTCTTTGTATCACAAGTATGCAGAAATCTAGCAATAATCTCGACCATTTCTACACTCTCGAGGATTTTCATTTGGGAATTTGAGTTATGCTCGCATGACCCAAATAAGAGGTGAATTGGCATTTAAAAGAACATAGATTGGCACTAATTTGAACAGAACTAGAACTCAACAGCCTAAAGAGTTACCCAATTGCAAAAGTAAATTATAAACTAATGTAGCAAGAAACTGTTTTACAAGCCACAAAGAGCACATTTATAATCAATTTGACCAGAGAATAAACCAAATGCATGTCTTTTGGTGAAAATCAAATGTCATAGAATCACTGACTAAACGGAATAGCCAGTATTTGTTATTAGCTGTTAAAGCAAAAAAAAAAAGGTTAATCATCTCATCACCAATGTGGATCAAATGGTTAAAAGAAACTCGCCAACCAAACAAGAGGAAGTAATGATTCTTTGTAGAATGTCCAAGAGAAGATCAACCATTTTTCTCCACTAAATACAGATGGAGATCTTGTAATATATAAAGAAACATTCAGAGCACAAAAATGAGAATACAATATGGATAATAGAAAAACAACATTAAGTTTGAATTTCGCACCTGTTGATATGCATGGAAGCAGATTGCAGCCAAGAAAGACCTAATGTAAACTTGTCTGACATTCAACCCCTAACAAGCAAATAAAGAAAAAAGTCAGAGGCCTAACATAAAAAAAAGGACAAATGACGTTTGAGCAAAAAGCTAACCACCAGAACTACTGAAAAAGTCTGTATCATTCTAGATTTACTCACAGCAACTTGCAAGCATGAAGGAGTGAACTTGAATCCTTCCACGTAAAGAGATATTGGAGCAGAGAAGATGAAGGACATAATTGTTATTATTGAGAACAAGGTAATGTTGTCCAAAGAATCCTGTCAAAGAACAACCTAGTAGTTATGGTTGAGAATAAAAAAATCATTAAAAACCAAATATAGCATGACAAATAATTCGTTTCCCCCAACTCTCCATTAGTAGTTATGAAGTAAATAAAGAAGAGAACAAATTGTTCGATTGTGTAGCATTGTGATATGGATATACCAACTTCCTGCAAGTACTTAACATGAATGATGAACAGACAAAATTATTTGAAGTTCGTACATCTACATCAATGAAATAAAATTGTGAGTACCTCTTTCTTGCTCATAAGCTTTTTACTTAGGACATTACGAGATTGGTTGGTCAAATTAGAAGCCATTGCACTCGAAAACCCGCCCCTGTTTCACAGACCAAAAAGGAGATTCACATGAGAATCTGAGATAACAATATGAACCTCTGTTGATCTATATTATTCTAGTAGAGCCGAAATGGGAAATAGGTAAAGAGGAACCGATATGCAGAAGGATCATGTATGTTCTTGTGACTTTTTCCCTTCTTATATTTTGGCCAAGAAAAAAGTGAGTGACGATTTGTAATAATTGCATGTGTATTTCCTCACCAATTAAAAGATGCCTCTGTCATTGATGCTAGTCCCACTCCACCAACAATAGGTAATAGAGAACCAATCACCCAAGTGGTGGGCATCTATTTTGTGCAAGGCAAGAAAGATAATCGTTAATATTACAAGTTCAATAATAAGGAACATTGACCAGTATAAAAAACTATTTCCTAGAACGAGCTATGCCTTGTGCAGCACCAAAAAACTGTACCAGGTACGACAATAAAAGCAGAATTTCCTAACAAATACTTTTAGAAGAATATGTAAAGAATGAGGGTGTTGTAAATTTGTGTACTAAGTCTGTTGTCATTACATATGTGCAACTCCGTCCTCCACACAGATTCCAGTGTACATAGAAGTAAAAACTACATGTAAGGAGATGAAAAAGAAAAAGAAACGCGCACCTCTCCAAGAAACATAGCTGATAGGACAACTGAGAAAAAGGGCTCCATGGCTTTAATTGTGTGAGTGAATGAAACAGCAACTTTTCCAAGACTCATATTCGTGAAAAGGTTCCCTAACGTGTGCACCACCGCCAATGGAAGTATTACGGCAAGCTGTCACAAAGTACACATACTAATCAAATTGTAACAATAACGGAAAACTAATAAAAGTCATAACATAACGGAACAACTAATTAAACGATGATTTGATCATCCAGATTGCAGAATACCTGAGGACCGCTGATTTTTGGCCTTTTGTAGAGATTAAGTGTCCACATTAAAGTAACCAGTATAGTTCCAGCGGCAAATTGAATTGTGCTGATAGTCAGTGGAAATGGAAACACTTTCAAAACCTGTCAAAAATATGTACCACAAAATCAATCTTTTATCTCCTCAAAAAGATTTCAACAGTCAAATGCAATGTCATATTGGAGTTCAATCCCTAATCCTGTAGTCAACCATTAGTTGCTATATCATAGCTCTATAAGCTTTGAGATTGCAGAACAATTACTAGAGCAAACTTCCTCAAATGCCAAAATCCAAAATCATTCTTACGTCGTGTCACCAATTTTTTGAATCATTTTCCAACAACCTAATTCCTCCCGAGATTTCTGAATTTATAATCACAAAAGGCAGGGCAAAGTGAATTAAGTACAAGAAAATAACAAAAAAATCCATAAAATGTAGGAAAAATAACACTAGTTTGGTCCAGAAGTTGATGTAGCAATTCATTTACAAATAAAAGTTCAACGACTTTTAGCATTAACACTTCAGGAATAAGAAATTTTATAAGTATCACTAAATACAAAAACAGATCGAATGCAGGTGATCAAGTTTAGGTTCAGTTCCTAATTCCGTAAGCACTTGATTTGTTCATCTCCTGATTCATCCACTATGCAATAGAAGTATGCCCACTTCGCCAAAGAGAGGAACGCATGCATGCATAGCCCACATTTATCTTGACCAGGGGCAGAGATAGCCGGGCCTGGCACACTTCAAATTCAATATATACATTTTGTTATACTCCAAGGTCATATAAACTTTAAGTATCTATCATATAATTAGGAAACTCGTTTCTAAAAATTACAAAAACAAGTTTGGACTCTACTCAAATAATGTTAACTTAATCAAATATAAGTGGAGGTTCTACTTACTAAACAAATGAACAGAATAATGAGCTCATAAAAATTAATATGGGGTGGTATAAAAGGAGAAGCCTATGGTATGCACTCAAAATAATTTTGACGATAAAAATTTCGGTTTAAAAAATGCGCAACTAGCACCACCAAAAAGAAAGCTCAACTAAGTGTACCTTACAATCCTATCCGTAACTTCCAACAACAAAAAATCCATAATTAATATCATAAAAATGCGTGAGTGATAAGCCAAATAATAGTGTCACCCACAAAAAATATGCGTATCATGTGCCAAAATTATGCGCATCATCATCCGATACTACAAGTGTCATACATTTTCAATGTACACCCCACACCCAGCGCAACTAACCAAAAAAGGGCGAAACATATACCAAAAATGCATAACATGTATAATTTTCTATGGTACACCTATAGGCTGTAACGTAGCTTTCTCCGTTACAAGTTGTGTATATCGATTACTGTATTTTGTGAATAATTTACCTCTCGGTTCGGGAAACGGGGTGGGTGTTGTGCATTTGAGTGTTATGCACCCCTTGGCCGTCCGATTGTGTTTTGGACGGTCCGGATGTGTTTTGATTTTTTACCAAGTAAATTAAAATTGCCGCATTCATGCCGTCCAAAACATGATCGGACGACCGAGGAGTGCATAGCACCCAGGTGCACCGCACCCACCCATGATCCTCGGTTCGGCCAGTCCAAAATAAATAACTCTATCTCTGTCTATGGCGTATGTATACACACATCCATACAAATTACACAAGACTATGAGAGAGACGTACACAAGACATCCAGAAAATCCGGTCAAATAACGAAAAATACAAACTAGAAAATGCCAAAAAACAAAAAACAAAAACAAAAACAAAAGAGAGGCAATATCGACAGAGAACTGCAGTCTACCTGTTTGTTGTAGATATTGAAGTAAATATTGAAAAGGAACCAAAGGCCGAAGAGAGAACCAAGCTCCAACGTCTTACTCAAGCCGCTCGCCTTCGCATCCTCCTCTTCGCCAGCACTCTCAGCCGCCCTAACCTCCACACCACCACGCGATTCACGATCAGGAACCGGAGACGGAGTCGAAATCCATCCATTCAGATTAAGCGACGACGAGTGAGAAGAAGAAAAACAACGAATAGACGGAAATGGGGGAAGAGAAGAGAACGAGAGGCCATTTACGGCGCAAAAATCGATCGATCTCGAATGCGACGGCGAAGGTATAGGATTGAGGGTGAACACGGCGGTGCGGCGAGAAAGCCGTCGAGGATTCAGTAGGGAAAGTGATGGAGGGAGCGTGAATGCGGTGCTCTGCATTTTTGGGAAGGAGCGAGAGGTGGAAGGAAGTATGAGCGAAGCAGGGGGAGGAGAGGGTGGAGACTTTTAGGCGTAACGCACAGAAAAGAAGAAAAGGAAAATAACCGTTTGGGTTCTCCACGGTTGGTCCCCACCGCACTTGAATTTCTTTTTATTATGGAAAGCGAAGCCGAAAGTATTGCGGTAGTCTTCCGATTTGGCCGTTCATTTCCTTAATCAAAGGTTCAGATATGTTTATTAATTCTCCATAAATCTAAATTATTGAATGAGGAGATGAATAGTCAGATCGGGATACTAAAATCCTGCAGTGCTTTGGGGCACCATAGGGTTCCCAAATCCCCCATGATGAGATTAAAATAATTTGAATATAATCGCAAATAAGTTCGGATCTCAATTCATCTTTGTTTAACCCTCTGCGAATCTAAACTATCAATTGAGGAGATGAATGGTTAAATCGGGATATCACAACCCTGTAATGCTTTAGGGCACCATAGGATTTCCGGATCCCCCATGATGAGATTGAAATAATTTACATATAAATAAGTTCGGATCTCAATTCATATATTACGGATATCAATATATTTGCACAGATATTAGTATATTTTTTTTCAGATATCGATAAATTTATTACCATTTTATGTATTTTTATTTATTTTATAGTCAACAACTTTGACTGGTTTCCTTATTAGGATTTGATTAGGTCTAATTTCTAAGGTAATAAGAAAAAGGAATGACTCCAATAAGTAAGGACCTGGTTGTTAAAATGTGTCTAGGTTCAAACTAACCGGAGCCTTGTCCTTATTAGTATTACGCGCACATGGTCGAATATTTTGTGAACATTACATTTTTACCCCTCATCTATCTTCTTAATTGCTACGAACTCTGGTGAAGAAAAAAGCGAAAGATGAATTTACAATTCAATCCTTACAAATTTTTAATTCTTAAAACAGTATGTATCGGCCTCGTTCCCTATCACTTATCATCTAATTTATTTTGCTTATTTGCTTTAAAAAAAAGCTAATGAAAAATGTGAATAATCATTGGCTAATTTGACCCAAAAAGGCTAATTAGTTTGAGCTCCAATTTGTTCTTTTTTCTTTGCTTATTTTAAGTTATTAAATAATGAATGGACAAAAGAATCCTAACATGAATAAATTATTTTTAAAGGGCAATTTAGACATTTAATTTATAGAAAACTACTCCTATTTGGAAACTTATTCAAGCAAACACGTAAAAATTATTTTGTACATTATAAAAAGCTATACCAAACAGTTTTATAATTGCACGTGGTGGCTAGCTCATGCGGTAGAGCTCTTGAATGCCTCACACTGCATCTCGGGATCGAGTCTCATTCTCCCCTCCCCCAATGTAATAGATTAGGAATGACAGATGATAAAAAAAAATTATAATTTATTTAAATTTTTTAAGCAAATAATCTGAAAATGTCTATACTTTAAAAACTAACTTACATAGTGTTAGCAAATGGGATTTGATTCCTTCATATTCTTTAGGGCAAATTTCACTAACCTCTCCTGAGGTTTCTGACATAAACAAAAACCTTCCCTGAGGTTTCTAAACTAACACTGACCTCCCTTGCTTTTCTAAAACAACAAAAAGTACCCCCCCTGCCGTTACTTTCCAACTGACGGCGTTAGCGTTTGCGGGAAAAGGACCAAAATACCCTTCTTAATTCACTTTAATGTCACTAATTTAATACAATTAATGCCAATTTTTTTACATTTAATAAATTTACTTTTTTTTCTCTCCATTTCCATCCCAATATATATGTATTTTTTTTCTAATATCTAAACTTTGTTTTTACATATTCTTTGTTTTTGAACTTGTGTAGCCAACTTATATTTTATAGTTTCGATATTATGAGTGACAATAAATTGAAAACCTGAACATCACCAGGTAAAGTAAAATATTACTTTACATATATAGTGAAATGAGCACGTATACATATATTAAAAAATATGAACTAAAATTGAGAAAAGTTTGGAAAAGACAAAAAAAAATCCACACTTTTGATTATAATTTTTTAAATTCTAAATTCTCTCATCGAAATGAACCAATGCAAAAAACATTTACAAAACTAATAAAAGTAATTTTTTTTAGCAAAGATAAACAATAATTGAAAAAATATTAAGTCAAATAACGTCCATGTGAATTGAATAGTTGTGGTGGAGTTTAAGAGACAAAATAAAAAAAAAATCCATGAGCATAAACTCTCTTTGCATTTATTTGTTAAAATACGTAATTGAAAAAAATAAAAAGAACTTTTTTTTTATTACAATCGTCGAAAAGGAAAATCCTACAAAGCTCAAACAAGGCGAGTAAAAATTTTTGATGCATAATTGTGGCTTAATCCATGCGAATTGGATAGTTGTGGAGTAAAAATTATAATCAAAAGTGTGAATTTTTTTGTCTTTTCTAAACTTTTCTGAATTTTAGTTCATATTTCTTTTAATATATGTATACGTTCTCATTTCACTATATATGTAAAGCAATATTTTACTTTACATGGTGATGTCCAGGTTTTCAATTTATTGTCACTTATAACATCGAAATTATAAAATATAAGTTGGCTACACAATTTAAAAAAAAAACAATGAATATGCAAAAAAAAATAGTTTAGATATTAGAAGAAAAAATGCATATATATTGGGAAAGAAATGGAAAGAAAAAATATATTTTTCTTATATGTAAAAAAAATTAGCATTAAGTGTATTAAATTAGTGACATTAAAGTGAATGAAGAAGGGTATTCTGGTCATTTTCTCACAAATACTAACGCCATCCATTTAAAAGTAACGGCAGGGGGTACTTTTTGTTATTTTAGAAAAGCAGGGGAGGTCAGTATTATTTCAGTAACCTCAGGGGAGGTTTCTGTTTGTGTCAGAAACCTCAGGGGAGGTTAGTGAAATTTTCCCTGTTCTTTAAAATTCGATTCTTTGAAAATCTGAGCTGGCATTGAAAAGTTGGTGGGCGGAGATTCGGAGAAGCATGGGAAGCATGTGTTGTTCAAGATAGGGAAAATCAATTTCACTACCACCTGTTGGAATTTGGGTGTGGGGGCGGAGAGCCAGTCGACGGGCGGGATATCTCAAGGGTGATGGACTAATCAAAATAAAAAAGGGCTCGTTTCTTTGACCAGAGATAAAAAGATGGGTTATAAAATTTCTTGTGATGTTAGTGAGATATGAAATCCTTGAAATATTGCTCAGAACATCAATGAATAGAGAAAATTCATATCCGGTATTTGTGCTCACGGGATATAGCCATTGGAAATCACTTTTTTGTTATAGAACATGGCCAATAGGAAGAAATCCCATCCAAATCATTGTTTTGATATTGCTCAAGACATCAATGGGATTTTATTTCCCTGTACGGATCGGGATAAAAATAGGTGGGGTATTTGAAATCCCATCCAAATAAAATGCAACAAACAAGGCCCTAATGTTAGCAATATTTGTCCGAAAATGTATTCGCATTAGAATAACCAAACTTAGCAACATCTTAGCAACAAACCAAATTTTGACTCTTTTAGAGCAAGTGCTTCAGATATGGTAAAGAAGAATCTTTGGCATTATTGGTTTTTGGTTGTTTGACTGGAAAATGAAAAATGTATTATGTGAGAATGTGTTTTGGTTTTTTTTCTCACATTAGACATTAGAGAAGAGAATCCAACGGTATGGAATAAGCTTTTTGACTTCTCATTTTTTTTATTTTTTTTCATTTTGATTACCAAAAAGACCTACAAAATATTTTCTACACACATCTCTCAAATATTACTCTTGTTGCAAAATACTCTATTCTGCACATTTATCCCAAACATTCTACCAAATTTAAAACACATTTTGACTATAATCTAAAAAATCAAAAAATTATAAATAAAAAGATGAAGATGAGACTCTCAAACATCGTGTTATCGAACATGAACCGGAATGCAGCTCCGTAGGAACATTTTGGATTTTCAACGTAAAAATACACCAAAATACCCAATAACCTTGTCTGCACACTATTGTTCAAACACTTTTAAAGATTCCGTTTTAAAAAAAACACTTTTAAAGATTCTCTATAGCATTTTAAAATCTGAAATTTACAATTCAAAATTAATCTTAAAAATTATTGGCTCCCCAACACAGTGACTAGAAGTAAAGCGAAGCGAAGATGTAACATAGTCCATTTAAAAAAGTCTTGTGTCCTAATTTTTTGGATTGATAGGACCCGGGTGCTGGTGAGCGCATCCGGGCCGTCCATCTCGGCAATCGACGGCCAGATTTTTCCAAGGAATTGGACTCTTCCATGGAAAAATCTGGACCGTCCAAAACACTTTTGGACGATCCGGATGTGCTCACTAGGGGTTGCTCACCCAGGGCCGGCCTTGATGTTTGGATTGCCCAAGCCCAACCACTAGCTTGGTTGCCCACTTAATATTAAATTTATGGAAAAATAAAAAAAAATATACAAGTAAAACAATTACAAAAATCCAAGAGTTGTTGTTTTAGGGGCCCAAAGCAAACTCCCAATATTGTGCCCCGAACATCTTCAGGAGTTCTTTTAATAAATTTACAAAACTTTAAACTAAAAAATGATACAATTATAAAAGATATATGCAAAAATATAATTGTAAGAATTTTTTTTAAAGAAAATAAGAAAGTAACTATGATTTGTTTCAAAAAAACTAATAAATCAATTTCTAACAATGTAATTGGGTAATTTGATTTTGTAATATTGTGGATTGAGAAGGAAAAAATAAAAAGTCTAGAAACACATGCAAATGCACCCACAAACACATGCAAAAATCTGTGACTCGCTCATACAACACCACCCATTTGTGTGATCCCATACATTTATAAGAGTGTTTGTATATTTGAGTGTATATTTGGAGGGTGATCTTTCTTGTTGGGAAAAAAAAGGG
>JAXBDA010009302.1:0-12846 GCA_036023075.1 Gaultheria prostrata
CCCGGTTAGCTTCGTGTTGGTCTTTCAGATTGTGCCTTAGAATTCTTGTTTATTCTTGTCAATTCTTAATGTTAGTTTCTTCAGTGCTTACCAAATTGCAGTTTGGTTTATTTGGGTAGTAAAATTTATTGGGTTGCACACGTTAATGCAGAACATTTTTAGGTAAAGTGACTGCCAACATCTTCATACATCTTATTGAGCAAGAAAATCAAAGGCTGAAATATGACTTGGTGCGTCAAAGACGAGCTTGTGCAACAAGCTAACGATTTGAGGCAGTAAAAAGCCCAGGCATAGCTTAGGACAGAAAGCATGCCTATTGAGGAACGAAGAAGTAAGTATTCTCTGGATTATCGAAGTGGTTTAATGTCTCTTTCAACGAATTTAGACTGGAAATTGCCCTTCTATCACGGCTTTGATGGTATGTTGTGCAAGTGGGTTTATTAAAATTTTATTCGTTTGATAAGTATGAGTTTGATAAAGCTGTGGATCATATGCCTTTATTTTCTCAAGGATTTTTAGTAGCTACACAACATTGCTCTTTCTTCGTGTGATATTTAGCTAAAGTCCTAACAGAACATACAAAGATATGTAGCTCTTTCTTCGGTCTTTCGCTCATTGCAATTTATAGAACTCTTTCTTTTTTCCTTCCCATGTTCTACCCTTAATGCTTCAATAATTTTGTTAAAGCATCCAACTCAAAACCAATTGGCAATGAGTGGAGAGGCCGCCCAAGCTCATATACTAGCTTTGGAGGTCATAATTAATCAATGTGGGACAAACTCTAACACTCCCCCGCACGTGCGACCTTTGTGTTACACGGTCTTGGGTAGAACTCAACCCCAAAAGCTAGCTCATGAAGTGAGGGTGCCCTCACGCTTATATACTTTATATTACTTTGGTAACCAGGTGATGTGGGACTTCGCTTCACATCCTCCCTCACGCGCAGTGTGCTCATTCGGCAGCACCTGCCGCATGCAGGCGAGAGACACACACTCTACCCATCCCCGGTACCCAGCTCTGATACCATGTTACACAGTCTTGGGTAGAACTCAACCCCAAAAGCTAGCTTATAAAGTGAGGGTGCCCTCACGCTTATATACTTTATATTACTTTGCTAACCAGGCGATGTGGGACTTCGCTTCACACCCTGACCCTCACGTGGAGAGGTAAACAACGGATCCACAACATTGGGATCATAACAAAACATGGTGCACTTATGGCACAAACAACGGGGCAATAACCAAGAGAGTTTTTGTCCAATATCCTCCGAAAAGCCTAGCTCTGATACCATGTTAAAGCATCCAACTCAAAACCAATTGGCAATGAGTGGAGAGGCTGCCCAGGCTCATATACTAGCTTTGGAGGTCATAATTAATCAATGTGGGACAAACTCTAACAACTTTTGTAGATGCTAAACATGTCCCGTCGTGTCTAAATGAGGGCACATCTGTCCTAGATGTGTCTAACCAGAAATTATTAACAAAAAATTAATGGACACATCACTTGGCATGCCACACATGTATCTAGATTCTAGGTGATTCCCAATGGTGTCTATGACGTATATATTTAGGTGTGTCCCACTTGTGTCTGTGTCCCATACATGTCTGACACACGGACACGGATATGCTTACTCGTTTGGCATGTTCGCGCTTCATAATTAAAGATTGGTGCATATACATGGGATAATTTAACACAATGCAACATAGGCTGTGATACACGGATCCACAATTTTGAACGAAGTACCCGTGTCGATACGACACAATACGGGTGCGGGATACGCACCCGGTGCGCTGGGAAAAAATCGGACACATCGGGTGTCTGGTTTGTGCGATCGAAGAAGAAGAAGGAGGAGAGAGAGAAGCGATGACCAGTCTCCGACTTGCGGCTAAGATCGGAGTCTGAGATCAGAGAAGAAGAAAATGAGACGGTCGCAGCAGACGGAGTTGATCATCGAGCAACCGGAGTTCATCATCGAGCAGTCGCAGCAATAGATCGGAGCAGGAGTAGATAAGAGTAGCAGCAGCTGCTACCAATCGATGAAGGAGAAGAAGAATATAGGGTTAGATGTTTGTTGGGCTTAAAATAGAAGTACTTGGGTTTTGTATTTGGGCCTTTTGGGCTTCTTTAATAAGTAGAGGACTCTTGGGCCTCTGTTAATTACTTTTAACTTTTAAGAGTTGGGCCTATTGTGGTGTGAAATTTATCTATCCACATAATACTAATTTGGGCTATTAATATTTTAAAATATAATTTCATATATTAAATTCAAAAAAAAAAAAAAAAATCTTAAGAAATAATTTAAAAAATATATTACATGGCGTATCCCCGCACCCGTGTCCAAATTTGGATCCATATCCACGAATCCTCAATTTTTAAGTTTCAAATGTCCGACCCTTAGATCCACACCCGTATCCGATTCCCGCACCCGTGTCCGTGTAACATAGAACATAGGTTAGGCTAAAGAGATCGCTATGGTTGATTTATGCAAAAAAAGCATTTCCTACTCCGTGCTATTTATAAAGGATCGAGTACAAGGGGGGAATTGGCAGGATGAAGTATTTAGAGTTGATTTTAAATTAGTAGTGTTCATCTGTTGTTTGCCAACAGGTTTACCACAATGTAAGGCATTATGCTCTAGATTATTTAGATTTTATACAATAAATGAGACCCCTGCTTATGATAATTTCTAACAGCTGCCTAGCCTTGCGATATCTTTTCGTTGAGAGGCTGATTTATAGGAGTTGAGCTACAACCACAAAATTGGTGACTGAATGCTCTTGTCAGCATGCCTTCCTCTAATTTGAGTCCTTTTGAATTAGCACCGTCTTACAATTAACATCTGTCCAGTTTAGAAGCATGAGGTATCTTCAAAAAGTCTTGCCACAACGAAAGATGACTCAACTATTACCATTCACCAGAATTTTATGGCAAGAAATCATGCATTCAGTCAATTCAAAACTCTCAATTTGTACTGTAGTTTGTATGGCTTGATACAAAGTTCCATCGCCGATTATGTTACTTCATGGGCTAGAGCCTCTTTTATTTTATTTTTTTGGGCAAGTCAATAAATGTATTAGAAACAAGGCATTAGGAAATGCCGCCTATGTACACAAAAAAAGGGGGACTTCTAAGTAAACCAGCAATTTTGTGCCACTTAGACTACCATGCTATAGGTACTGGAGGAATTAGACCGAAATTGTTGACATGTGCTCTATAGCCTCTACTCCTAAAGATTGTGGTAATTTTATCGTGTTGCATACTGTTAATGTTACAACTTACATTGTATATGTAGGAAAAATACACCTGTATCATGTATTTATAAGTAGAGTTGCTTCTTATCGATTCTAAAATATCGGTTTGGTCATTGGTAAGTTGAAGTCGAGAGCAATCGCTTTTTGTTCTTGGCTTGCAGAACTAATTTATTTAATTTGGAGATTCTGGATTTCCTTGTGTTTTAACTTTTAAAGTTGGGAAACTGGAGTTCTATGCATCTCACTTTCGTCTCTGTCCTTAGGTAGGGATTGCTCATCTGGGAATGATTTCGGATCTAATAAGGTGAAAAGAAAGATTATATCAGGGAATGTGATATCTTGTCTAGCATAGAAGGTGTTATGTAGCTGTCCGCAGCCAATTTTTCCGTCCTGCGTCACTATTATGTTATTCCATTGTAGACAGTGTTGTACAATTTCATTGTGTAGTCTTTTTTTTTTTTTTGGCCGTTCGATATACATTAGCGGGGGGTTAGCTGGGGAGTTAGTGAGTTAGTTCAAAGGGGGTCTAGAAGCTATCCATAGCTCTAAACCCCAAACGCCTCTGCCGAGGCTCGAACCCCGGTCTCGCTTGTGGGAGAACCAAGAGATAACCGCTAGGCTACAAGCCCTTGGTTCACGAATTTGATCAGTGCATATGCTTTACTTCTGATTTTGCAAGGACTTTGGGTTATGTTACAGTTTACGTTGCACGTTACTCGGGCATAATGAGCATTATATTCCATGACGTCTATTTTCAATGTGCAAAAATAAACATTGTGATCGGCTTTGCGGCTGGAAAATCACATGTTTTTGCTGCCTGTAATGCCCTTCTTTTTGTTTACTGGAATCCTTAGATAGTGGATGGTTCTTGAATTTGCTGCAACAAAGAATGAAATCAGGTTGTCCCTATGTGTAGGATGCACCTAATGCAGTTTATTTCTCCTTAACTGCAACAAAGAATGATTCCCTATGTTTATTTCTCCTGTGAACCAACTGCAATACAAAACCCCACCATTCTTCTTCCGGAGATAAATGACCGATTCTTTCTTCCTATCAGTTGGACCTGCTGGTCCATCCGAAACAAATGCCACTTTATTTGATCGAATTCTTTGTGTTTACAGGACTCCTTTTTTAAGATTGTGAAATACGCTCTGACTTCAATCAGTTTCGTAGCTAATAAACAAATTTGATTTATTTGTGTTATGTTTTCTAAACCTTTATATATAAGAACAGAGTTTCGCTTGACCATTTTTGCCATTTGTGGACGAAAATGCCCTTTGGCTTGTGCTGTGTTGGGTTTTGCATGTGGGGTTTTACTTTAGGAATTTTAGGATTCTTATTGATTAGGTTTGGCTTGGGAGACCATAGGCGCCGTTTTAATGGTGCTTTAGCTCCGTAAACTCTAGATTCTAGGCGTGGCTTTGATGGTGCTTGATTACCTTCCCGATTTCGTGGCTTTGATGGCAGGTTCCAGAGGGTTTTCGCTGAAGGACTTCGCGGCAAATCACGCTACCTGGAGTTGTACTGTACTAGCGGCTCTATCATCCTTCGGTGGTCGAGATGCACTTTGCTGCGGCGCTGGATGGTATAAAAGCTGGCATTTTTCCTTCAACCCCTTCGGCGCAGTACTTGTAGTACTGTTGGTGCGTCATCATTCCTCTTTTTTCTTCACAGGGCTCGATGCATGCCATTGGTGTAGTCCTTCGACTGCTGTTGGAGTACTGTTGCTACGGCCACCGACTATCTTGAAGAACTGTTGCAAGGCCGTGTATATAAGGCTTTGTGACAGATGATAGAAAGCAAATTGATCAAATGTTTTGGGTATTTTCGTTTTCTCTTAGGGCAAAGACTAAATTCCTTCGTTGCTCTGTTCGATTGATTTCTTTTTTTTCGATTGCGGATGTTGCTCTGTTCGATAATTTGGATTCTATGTGCAGATTTTAGTTTTTTTCCCATTGTTTCATTATATTTGAGGGAATATGGGTTTTCTTTATGGCCTGAATTGTTTCTTGGCTGGGTGTTTGTACCATGTAATCTTGCTTTATGTACATGTGAAGAACAAGTTCAACGCCCTAGATGCTAGAGCCACCAACCTCAATTTAAATGACCAGTCATTAATAGGATACATCCCTCGTAAGGTAATAATTTTTCTTTAGTCTTTTTGTATGTTTTGATACTTTCTTCTTTTCTCATTTTGGAGCACTGGCAAAATCGTGATGAATGGGAGATCTGTCCTTTTACCATAAAATTCTTTCATGTTTCTTTAACAGGAACAAAAACTATCACCAAGAAGATGGCGTTTTTTGTTGTTTGAGATAAGGGGTTTACGGTGTAGTGTGTGCTTATAGTGGCTCTGGATTTGGTTAGTCTTAGAATGGTGGAGTTTGCGACGGGGTTCAGTAGAGAGTCATGTGTTGATGTTGAAAGGACTGTTTCGGTGCCTAAAAGCCCTATTAAATGTGCTTCTCTGCAGGTATAAAAAATTACGCATCAATGTTATGGTTCCTCATGTGTATTCTGCAAAGTTTACTGAGCATTGTGAGGATTTCCATTTTGTGTTGCGTTGATGTTGAAAGGACTAGATTTGTTGATTTGGAGGTTTACTATTTGAACGACTCTGCAGCGTCCTCTTCTGATCGAAGAATTGTTTTAGCGGCTGAGGATAAAAGGTCTTGGGGAAGGATAGAGGGAAGCAGTTGTGTGATTTCCCTCACTTCGCTAGGTTAGTTTGGGTTCTTCTACCGCCTATTCATTTTGAAGATCTTCTTTTGTATCTTCTTTTGTTTTGGTTTATAGTTTCAGATCTCAGATTTTGTGGTGCTTTATGCTTTGATCAGGTTTTGAACAAAAGAGGAGAACGATCTGCTGTGTTTTTGCTTCGTGGTATTTTTTGGTGGTAATTCCTGTCCTCTGACTTTGTATCATTTTACGCTAATTACTTTGGAAATTTTGGATTTATTTGTGTACGTTTCCTTCTCTTTTAGTTTGTGTAAATGGTTAGATTATGTAAGAGTGTAAAATATGCGTCCAGTCTTCTGGCTTGAAGTTTAAACTTTTAGGAGTTGAAGTTCATAAATAAAAAATGTAACTGGTGTATTTTAGGAGTGATTCCTCTTGCCGTGTGCTCATAGTGTTTACGAATGATAGTTAAGAGCTTATGATTGCAAAAGGAAGAGATGTTGGGTTTGGAAAGTATAGTAACAAAAACAGGGGGGAAAACTTTTTCAGAGTTGGTTCTCGAGAAAAAGGAGAAAAATATTGTGAAATGTGAGTGATAATGGAAATAAAAATTGAAACAAGGAAGTTAAAGAGAGAAAGAAAAGTAAGTTTAAATTTCTGGCCTTGCATTTGTTAATGGTACTTTCCTTTGGTACTATTTTATATGCTTGAGATAGATAGTTCGTTTTTGTTTGCTTTTTACATTTTCCATGTGCTTATAGCGTTCTCCAAATTATTGATTGATAGAACTAGTACATGATTGGAGTGTGATGATTCTCATAGTGCAAAATAGGTGTGTTGTTTGATTCTTTGTAGTTATGGACTTGAATAGATTTTAGAGTTTAGACACAATCACTTGGGCATACCTGTGAGATACATAACAAAGTGCACAAAAACTGTCACCCCTCCAAGCACTATTGCAGACTGATATCACAGTTTAACAACAGACGAGTACATTAGGACCTGAGAAGCAACAAAAATCTTAAAAGAGATTCCAGCTCAAGCATAGCTTCTAATTCATGGCAGATTTCTTGATATTCCGCCATTCTACTTCATATTAGTCTACTCTTTTATGAGTAAATTCATTGTGTTTTACATCCACCTTCATTTTCAGGTATTGTTAGGTGAGCTGTTCTCATGGCCGTTATCTGCAAAAGTCACTTGCAATGGTTGCTACATTTTGTGGTCCTGGCAGAGAGATACTATCTTGGAAACTTAGTCCTTTAGAGGGCTTTCTTACTGCTTGAGAAGTATGTGATGGTTGAACAGGTTATGGTTGATGTCACTAATCAAGTAGGTCTGGACGTTAAGTTGGTGTTTATTTTCTCCTTTACAGTTTGTTTCTGAGCTTGGTCCTAGAAAGGCAGCATCTCTAAAGAGATCCCTGGCAAGAGCTGGATCCATCTACACTTGTAAAAATCTGTTGACAGCTCTCTCTCCCTCTCCCCCTTCATAGTTTTTTCTTTTTCCTTAACTCATACATACACGCGGTTTGGTTATACGTACGAGCGGTTGGTCACTTGCAGCCAACGCGCAAGATGATTTGTATGGAGCTGAAAGAAGTTTGTTTCATTCTTTGGCATTTGCAATATATTGTACTTCTTCACCAATTATATACAATAACTTGAAGTTTGTTGCTTGTAGGTGTTCTACCACCATGGCTGCTGTACTACTGAGATCTGCCGATTTGGGAAAAGTGGGAAGAGCACTTGTGATTTCCCTTTTATCATGTGGTTATGAGTTCCATTTCTCATATGCTTATCACAAATGCAGCTGCCACATGTAATACCTCTCACTTGTAAGAACTTGTTGAGCGATTCAAACGTTTTTGTGAAGAGTCTGGTCATGAAGAGTTTAGATTGAAGGAAATAGGTAACCTGTCCAGTATGCTGCTGGATACCTTTGGGGTGATGCATGGGAGTCGTTTGTTGGTACGCAACTTGAAAACTGACAGCATATTGTTGCATAGCTCTGATTTTAATATAGACTTGCGTGTTTTGATAGTAAGCTTTGAAGAAGTGTTGCCTCTAGTTTTCTAAGGTTCAAAGCAATAGCTCTGTTTCGGCTGAATGTGTTCATGTTCTTGGCCTTCCAATAATCATTATAATAATTGAAAATATCCAAATCAATTAGCATACGATAACGTGCTAAACTGTACGAATAATTAACAATGGGCAATAAGTGACGTGCGAAGCACGTCTGTTTCAACTAGTATTGTATAATGAAATCGTCATAGTTTGGGGTTACAATTGGAAGAAAAAAGTGTCAAAGAAACGATCTCAGGTATCTTAAGTGAGAAGATTGTATATGGAAGAAATTATCACGGTTTTAAGTAAAAGCATGATCTTTGTAATTATAATAACCACAGTTTCAAATATAATTGAGATTATATATTCATAAGCAATCACGGTTTTGATGGAAAATGAGTTCCTCTTTCAAGCATCAACAGGCAAACAATACGTGCAAAGCACGTGTAGCCGCACCTAGTTATATAGATATGTCAATCAAAACGGAGTTGCGAAAATCCTAAAATCAAGAAGTGTTCATATATAATGTTAATGGTACATAGAATAAAGTCGACGAATAAGTTTATATGTTGACTATTCAGTTGAAATACAAAGTATAAAGTAACATAACACAGAGCAAAAAAGTTACAAATAATTTTATCCGTTATTGGAATAGTAGCAAAATTAAAAATAGAAATTACAAATAACTTTGGAAAGTACACCTGTTGGACCCACTCAGAGGCAGCTTCACCCTTATCAAAGGATGGTCAATTGAACACCCTCAAAAAAAAAATTTGATTAGAAATACATGTAAAATTTTTAGTTTTAGTTTAGTATAGCCATTGTTGAACACCCTAATCACAAATGTTTGAACACCTAGCTCAACAAATCAGCCCACAAATCAATTTTATGTAAACAACCAACTAAAGTCTTCCCGTGGATGGTCAATGTACACTCTAAAGCCTTTTATATTTTACATGTGATAAATTTATATCAGGTTTTGTTTGAATATTTATATTTATACTATGAACACTGACAAATTCTGGTATTTCACAAAAGTATCCTTAATATACTAGTTCAAAACAAAGTGCACACTCTTTATGACAAAAATTAGGAAAATCAAGAAGAAAAAAAAAAGAGTATCTATTACACCCTCCGTCCATTTTATAGTGTGTACATTTTCATTTTGGGATGTCCATTAATAAGTGTGTGTTTTGAAAAGTTAGTTGGTACATTTCCTATTTTGCCCTTAAAAGTAGATTCTTTTTTAAAAAGTTAGTGGGTATTATTATATTGATAAGGGTAAGTAATGGAAAGTAGATGTAAAAGTTGTAAAAGTTGATGTGAGAGAAAAATAGTTGGAATTCCCAAGTAACACACTTAAAAAGGGACGGAGGGAGTATATTGGTATCGTCTTTGACTTCTCTCTTAGCAACAATCAACTCTCTATATTAAAAAATAAATATCCGTCCAAACCTATTCGGCACACAAATTTCAATAGTAAATATTAGCGTATTTATCCCCGGATCTAATTTTTTTTTACCCAATAACATAGAATTCGCCAAGAAAGTGTGTGACAATTTATGTATTTTCATATAATTTGGCCTCATTATTCACACTAGCTAGTAGAGTTAAGGTAAATGTTGAACACCCTGTCCAAAATTTCTGGAGCCGCCACTGGACCTACTTTGCCTGAATTTGTATTTATTTAACGCTAGGCTTGTTATACTATTGGAACACAAATACATAAACAAAGCTAACAATTTAATTAACACAATTAGATCCCACTTTTTACGCTTTTGTGTATTGTAGCAAAATAAATTAACTCAACTATTGTCTATTGGAGATGGCTTAAGAAAGTATTCCTCAAAAACGATTAAACCAACTAAATTTGTCCTCTGAAATTTAAGGCAGAGACGTAACAATAAACAAGAGGGACACGGCCTGAAAATAATTTGCGAGGCATTGAGGGAAAACCTGAGGCAAATTGCCAAACAAATTTCAAGAGGATGATCATAATACTTACTGAAGCAGCAGGGAGCAAGTCTTTTACCATATCATCACATATCTATCTTATAATACAGAGCGATTTTTGTCCCAGTCATATTTTTTTGTCTCAGTCATCATATTACATTCTCTCTCTCTACCCTTTTCCTCCACCGGCCCACCACACCCAAAATTTCAAACCCTATTCTCTCTCTCCCCTTTTCGAAATTCAAATCACATTTTCTCTAACTACCTCCACTCATTCCCCCTCTCTGAAATTCGAAGGACCATAAAGAATGGGCACGGGCACGTGCGTCAATTGCTCAAGTCGTGCCCTCAAGCACGGGCATGCACTAGTACTTTACACAAAAGGAAGCGGACCAACTGAAAAACCCAACAAAACAGACCACACATATAAACAGGCAAAAACCAAAAGATAGCGGCCTACTCTTACTACTTCTTGCAACAGCCATAGATTACCACTACTGAGTAACAAAATCATCGATGATATGCCGTCACTTTTGCGTATGATTCGATTACCCTCAGCCACGGGCATTCCAAACTCCGCTAAGACAGCTTCCCTGTAGCAACAGTAAGAGAATCAACATAAAAAGTGGAGTAACCAAAAGGCAGTACTAGATAAAAGGAAAGAGAAATGTAAAAAAAAGAAAGCAGCAAAGAATAAGTAGCAAAAGAAGCTGACAAACAAAAAAATGCTAGCAAGTCATCAGCTATTCATCCGGTTTGTGGCGCAGTTATGACAAACATAACTCCGTCTCTAGCCCTTTGCCTTGACAAGCACTTAAATTTTAAGAAATTTGAGTAATAGCTTCAAAATATCAATGGTAAACCTAAGAGTCATGAAGTAGTCTTGCAATTGCGAGTTAATTTGTGACTAAAAAACTGAGAATCTCAATCTGATGAGTTTAGCAATGGGTTATTGGAATTCAAGATGTGTGAGTTGCAGACTAGCGTACAGTTTGAGATGCTCTAATGTGCTCAAAACAAAACATCTGTTTTGAATATCATTTTTGCAGAATAATAACTAATAACTACGGTTCAGTAAGGCTTGCAGAATATGCTACCTGAAAGCAATTTCTAGCTCCTTATTATGAGGATCCACTTTCAAGCCCTCTGAAAATGCCTCTGCTGACATGGGAAGATTCTGAAACAAACATACAGATCGATAATTTAGACATAAATAAGTCAGATGGAAGGTTTTTTTTCTTCTTTTTTTTCATTTTGACAACATTCCAAAGACATGATCTCAAAGAAATTGTCTTACTTCGAGTAGTTTTTCCATGCTACACCCTCCCCCCCTGTACTTTGCTTTTCCCCAATCAGGCCTCAGCGTAACGCAAGCCTCCGCATCAGATAAAGCACGAATTCTTCATTCAAGCAGGCCCAGCACAGGCTTCTGTTGGATAATACTGTTGCATCGAATGGACATGTATCGATCGCCTACACCCACATCCCCAAATCAGAATTATGATTCAATACCCAAACAATCCTCGTGCCTATATAAAACTTTGCACTTGGAGGTAGGACAAGTATCCAAAAATAGTCTAGCACTGCAAATCATAACATCTTTTGTGCGAATTTGAGCCCCTAATTACAATGAAATTGCTCAAATACTATATAGCAGTCAGAATAAAATCATAGAATTCCCCTAACTAACCAGCGGTTCTTACCATTGAGGAGTTTCAGTTTGCCGCTAAAAGCCGCTTGGAGAAGACGATGCTCACCTGTATGTATGTACGTATAGGTGTATAAGAAGAAGAAGACCTGGTGGAGAAGGCGAGAAGCCATTGCTGTGGGAGGAAAAAGAATTAAGGAGGTTTTTTTCTGTAATAAATACTATTTTCCACGTCATGACATAGGTTGAACCTATGTC
Organism: Gaultheria prostrata; assembly: GCA_036023075.1. Classification (NCBI taxonomy): domain Eukaryota; kingdom Viridiplantae; phylum Streptophyta; class Magnoliopsida; order Ericales; family Ericaceae; genus Gaultheria; species Gaultheria prostrata. The sequence continues at coordinate 11,856 of JAXBDA010009302.1, forward strand.
ATGCCCCCGAAACGGCGACGTTTCATGTAGCATTTAGTTCCAAGAGCTCTTGGATACTACAATGACGATTTTTACGTATATCGACCATTATTTGATGAATCTAAGATGTTCTTTTTGTAGAAATTATTATAATACATATGATGTACGAATATCTTGTAAATAAATTATATTTTAGTACTTAATCTAAATGAATTTGGATATATTGAATCATATCCAATTTCCATATGAATAACCCTTGGGGACTTTAAGTAGACTTTCTATCTATCTCAGTGATATTTTAATGATCTAAGACGTTCATATTGTAAAACGCAGAAAAATAAAATTCATGTAAAAATTTAATATTAATTGAAAAAGAATTAATACTTGATCTTAATGAATTTATGTTTTTTAAAATATGTTTGGATACACTGAATCATACACCAGCGTTACTTAATCCAAAGCGCAAATTTATATTAACCGAAAAAACGCCGACGACGACTCCAAGCCCGGCGAACACCACCGCCGCTGCCTCGACCACCACTACCGTACGACGCCCCCTTTGGATACAGCGGGCGACCACGATCCCCACCGCCGACGAGCTTCGAATCGCGAGTACAGCTTTGAAGGTCTCTCTCTCTCTCTCTCCTCGATCATTTTTGCACAAAAACTAGGGGTTTAGTTTCAATTTGAGAAACCCTCAGAAGAGGGATACGACATTACGATGAAAATTGGATTTCAACAAGTAACATATACAACACTTTTGCATACGAATAACAAAACAGTTCTCTGGTTTTGTTCTTGCATTCCTGCATACGCTGATTAACCTCTGCTTTGAACTTTTCATCTCTTTACTTTTGAATTTCTCTGATGGGTTTATTATATAACAAGGAAACCTTGGGGCGGCTGCCCCGTCATCCTCTTCCTCTCATTTTCTCTCTCTCCTCACTTCTTCCTTCTTCCTTTGGACTTTGGATACTACATTGTTTCTCCCTCTCTCTCTCTTTTGAAAAAC
>JAXBDA010009304.1:0-12834 GCA_036023075.1 Gaultheria prostrata
AGCAAGCTAACCTATACCTATAAATACAAGCATTGTGCCTACGGTGAGAGGTACGCTGTGAAACCTATTCATACGCATTGTTCTTTGCTTACTTAGTATCCTCCTACTAACTTAAGCATCGGAGGGCATTTGCCACGAAGGGCAAAGGTGCTCTAACGGCTCTTTGTCTTGCAGGTTTAGAGGCGTTATACAGATCCCAGAATCCTGCCCTCTACATCTTCTGACGAACTCCGAGTTGGCGGAGAATGCGGTTTGGGATGTAGAATGTCCAGTTGTTCATACCAGCCAAGATCATCCGCTGACGCCCCATGTTGCTCACAGACAAAGCCGGGATATCTGTCCACATTATGCGCCAAGCAATTGTTTCTGCAGAAACTCGGGTAAAAACCCCGAACCAACCATGGACATCATTGGAAGGTTCCTGATAACCTCTCTGAATAAACCCCCTTGTTTCATGAATCCGCCTCCGGGGCACGGGTTCCAACAGATTCGCCTTATCACAAAGCCATGTCTGCATGAGAGTAAAAAAAAAAAAAAAGTGAGAAACCATAGAAAACCTAAACCCGAGTGTTGAGGTAAAATGAGAACGAGCGAAAAGCCAGCAAAAGGAGAGTTGAGTGAGAAGCCTACCTGTAGGAGCAAAGCACTTCCTTCAAAAATATTGGTCTGACCAACACGAACCTTATCCAGGCCCATCAAAGTTTCAGCCAAAACCATTGGGGCCACATCTTTGCGCTCCTCAATTTGCATGGCCACCCCAACCAAAGAAGAACTAGCCTGACCATCAGACCGGACGAACAGAAATGCTGCCAACAAGCAGAGACACAGTGCGAACCCTTCGGGAGAAAATTGCTTGATAATGCGCGGAATGTTAATCACACCATCTTTGAGCATAGATTTTGCTGCCCGGAAGTATATCCCAAGCCTAGCTGACAACACATCGGCACAGTTTATCCCATGCAAAGGGATGATTGGAACCTTCAGAGAAAAGCCTCCAAGGTACGCATGGAACTCCTCCACAGTGGGGCACACTTCATTAAAACCAAAGCGGAATACATGCACCTCCGGATCCCAGAAATGTACCGCAGCATGCAGGAGCTCGGGGCGAATGGATACATCTCAGATATAGTGCAATGAAGTCATACGGTGGTCCCAAAAGTTGAGCCACCCGAGGCCGTCAAGACCATCGAGCCATGTTCGAACTTGAGCTGAGAGATTCATGGTAATGGAGTACGGGTTTTTGAGTTAACAGAAGATGGATAATATCCATGCATGAGTTTTATAGGGGAATCGGGGTTGTGAAAATCTACAAGTCTCGTCATGCGTGCCAAGTTGGGAAATGAGAAGCTTGGGTAGCAACGCGTCACGGATACCCTCCATCAATGCCCAATGATATACTGGAAATAGTAGGGAAGCTGATAGCACTGTCACAAACTCAAAGTTTTGGAATGTTCATCAACAGAGCCGAACAGCTCTTGGACATAACCGGTCGGCTCTCTCAGCACAGCCGACCGGCTTTCTAGCCCAGATTCGAAGAAAAATTTCCAGTTTGAGGTCCCGAAACTATTCCCTGACATATTCTTGCCAATATTTCTGGACATTCAAGTTCTAATGGACATTCTAAAGTTGTGGAACAATCGGATTGCGATTCCAATCTCATTTGGCTATCCCGGCACTCCGAAACGCTAAATATGCCAAAAACTGATGAACCGAGGTCCCGCCACCCCGTTCTCCGGGCATCACTGGTCAAAACCGTCCTCGGCAAGCGCATACAGCACCTAGGCAATATCACAAGCCGATATCCATAGAAAGTTTGAGGTCCAAAGTACTAAAAACTCGAAAATGGCCATTTTTAGCTTTTATGGACGTCAAGTTGCGACTAACAACTCGAAAATCATTCCGGTCAGGTTCTTGATGATATTTTTGCATGGACGCGTTCCAAATAGTATTTGAAAGTTGTTTGAGCAATCGGATTGGCATTTCGATCACAATTAAGCAAAAAGAAGCCCCGATACGGACAGATACGGCGAAACCGACCAACCGGCAAGCCGAAACTCCATTTTCCCATTTTGGCAATTTTGGCAGCCACGGCGAGCATGGGTAAACATTCAAGGGAGTCATAGAAGGTCACTCAAAGCACTTCGCGGGGTCCCCGCGACCAGAAGCATCAAAATGCACGAAACGGCCATTTTTGGAGGCATAATCAAAGGCTAAACTTCAGTTTAAGGGTCCAAATCCCGCATGGCTATTCTTTTTGCAAAATTTTCTGTTCTATCAGCTCAAGACGAGTATTTGAAACTTGCGTGCGCAATCGGATCGGGATTTCGACCTCTTTTGGGTAGGTAGATACTCCACTGTGTCGGATACGACGAAACCGACACCCGAAACGAAATATTGAGAACAAGAGCTCCTGTTGCTGTATTTTCAATGATGTTTTGCATGAGCAAGCCATAATAAGTGTTTAGGGACTGTGGGAGCAATCGGATTCGCGTTTGGACTTCATTCGGTCAAACCGGCACGTCAACGGGCCCAATATGCCAGATACGGCAAGTTGGGGCAAGCTAAAACGGCCGTTTTTCGTCCTTTTGACAACAATGGCCATGGAAAGCATGAACAATCATCTGTGACAATGAATTAAGATTGTCAAATCAACTTTTTGGGAATCCAAGGGTATTGAAGTCCGAATATTGGCCTAACGGGAGCCGTCAACGGGCCGAAACGCATTCGAGTGTTGATTTCTCCATTTCAATCATTCAAGCAAGATACAATAACTATGTGTGACTTGTTAGAAGCATTGTTTGTCATGTAATATACAAATTCCAAGTTTTGGTGTCTTGGGTCGCATTATGTCGGGTTTTTAACGAGTCTTCATTTTCCAAGTTCTTTTTTACAGTAAAAAAAGTCTTCATTTTTCCAGGGGCATGTCCCACAAACTTCTCCAGACTCCTATATTTCTTTGATCAATTATGCTTGTTAGACTCAATTTTAAACTCGAAAGCAAGCTAGTATGGATGGTTTGAAATAATAAAAGTGCAAGAATCATATAAACATCCGTGCGGCATCCATAAAAGTGCAGGTACATCCATCTGAGGGCAAAACTGGCCCAACATCATCATCCCTATCTACTCGGCTAGTAGGCCGTACTCATAAAAAGGCAAAAAAGGGCAAACAGGCGCCCAAATAAAAAACGAGCACGCAAGCTCGACCTAAAAGCCATTACGACGTCTCTTGACCACAAGGCGCTCAGGCGTGCTAGAGTCGTTGTCCTCATCACTACCACCATCATCATCATGCTCATCATAATCCTCGTCACTACTGCTCTCCTCCCGAGGAACCTATCTCCGAGCGGGTACAGCACTCCCGCGTGCACTCGGCCCAGGCCTCTCAACCAGCACCCCGCCAGACGGTGGAATCAGAGATGTGACACATGTCGGCTCTCCCTCGGCACGCTTCATCAAAGGCCTCCTCACCGGTCGTGGAGGAGGAGCCACATCCTGCATAGAAATCTCAACGTCAATAAGCGAATTCAAAGCATTCAGAATTCAAGAAAAGCAGCACACAAAGGATACCTGATCCGAATCACTGTCGACTGAGCCCCTGCGCTCCCTCAGTCTACGGCAGCTCCCAGACGCTCCGCCGCCCGTCCCGTGGTCACCTCCAGTACCGCGTCCACCAATACGGCCTCCGCGGCCACTCTCTGCTCCTCCGGCTCTATCACCAGCTCCATCATCACCTTCATCACCTCCTGGGCCAGGCACCAAACCAGGCTCAAGTCGGTCCCGTGTCGGGATAACCTCACCCAGCATGAGGCGCCGCACTAAAGTCTCCAGATCCTGCGAGTACTCAATCTGAGACATGGCCCACTCAACAGGAATCTGCAATGAAAGTTGAAAGTGACGTCAGGTAACAAGCATTATATTTGAATTGAAATTGAAAAACTGAGTATTTTCTTTCTATAAATTTCAGGTTACCTCTGTCGCCTCAAAAGTCACGGGCCCGGTAACAGCTGGGACGTCTATCACTCTCATGGCCCCACCCGGTATCATCACGTCCAGCACCCTCCTAACTGCAGGCAATGGAACAGGCTCTACAGGAGCCGGTGGAGGTGTCAAGTCCAAAGTGTGCACCAAGAAGCTCCTCACATAGCCTGGGTAGTCTGGAGAGGAGTCAAAGACTAACTCCGTATCTAGGACGGTGAAAGTCTCCAACTCCTCCACTATGTACTCCTGCGTCCTCTGAACACGTGCTAGAAGCAGACCTGGCACTCTGAACTCAGTCAACTCTAGGGACTGGTGTGACACTCTCTCACCCAAGTACCACCTCCAATCAAACGGGGACTCCAACAGAATCCGCCCCCGGGTAACTTCTCTGCTCCGGGCCAAGTAAGGAAGATCAGCATCACCCCATGGGTTCCAACGAACCTGCAACAAGTATTCAAGGATAAATCAGTCTGGATTCAGAAAATTCAGTATGAGCAAATTGAATGACATGAAAGCACAGTTTCAAGAAATTTCACCGTAGTCCCTGTACTCTGGTCTAGGAAGACACGAAGGGCGTTCAGATCACGTCTCAGTCTGCCTTCCCTCACATGACTCCATGTCCACTTCAGCGCTCGCGGAAACACGTCCAGTGGATCATGAGTGTTCCTTGGAGCCGAAACTCCAAACACCTCATAGGCCCACACCTGCAGGTTTTCAAAGTCAGTTATCAGACAAGCAACAGTACAAAGGTACAACCAAAAGCCGGAAAATCAAGCAGTGTTACCTCCAGGACTCTCCAATAGCCACAGATCTTCGCACCCCTCCCTCTGGTAACGGCTCCCAAAGAAACGTACAGTGTACACAAGGCCGCGCCACCAAAGTCAAACCTCCCCGCCTCCTCAACTACCTCCAAGGCAGGCAGCCAACCCAAGTGCACATGGTTCTGCTTATCCGGAAACAAGGAAGAACCAAACAGGTATAGCAAATAGGCCCTCGCCATCCGGGAGGTCTCCTTTGGTGAATCTGGCTCATGGTCCCAAATGGATACCAAGCGATCCACCCGCACAGAAGGCACGTCACCGAACTCCCTCCCAGGTAATGCCGCATCGCGGCACGGTCCAAGTACAGCTCAGAATCAAAGGGAATCGGATCTCCACCAACTCTCAAGCCGGTAGTCGCCGCAAAGTCCAAAGGGGTGATAGTCATCTCCTCGAACCCGAAGTGAAAAGTATCAGTGGTGTCCCACCAACGCTCTATCAAAGCCCTCACCAAAATCGGTCAGAGTAAGTCGGCGGCAGTGTCCGTATGAAAGGAAGAAAGCCAGACCTATCCACCAAATCCCTCACCCCCTGTGGCAACCCGTTGTACAACGCCAAGCAATTTGACAGCCCTCCGTATCCCAGCATGGGCCGATTCACCTGTTTCAAAAAACAACACACAAGTTCATTCAGTGCAAAACAACAATATCATATTCAAAGGAAAAACACAAATGAAGATACATACCAGAGGCCTCCTCGAAATGTGTGTCTGTGGGTCCCGCAGGATCTGTGAGTCTGGGTAGAAAGCCAATAGTGGCTCGTACACCTCGCACCCGGACGGTGCAAAGAAGTGCGTCCCCAACACGTAAGTCTCGGGAGTGAAAGGGAGCATGTCCCTCAGAGAAGCTCTGACTGCTGCCACCACGGAAACCCTCACCCTGCCAATCACTACACCCTCATCCCTAACCTCCTCCTGCTCTATCTGCTGAACCGAGGGCTCACCAACTAACACCGCCAGGTCCGAAAACTCCTGAATGTTCCGAGCCAAAGTCTTGTCTGTAACCGCCTCCAAGGTGTCTCCAAGAGTAGTACCCCGCTCACTCGAAGTGCCAGCGGGTTTGTGAAACAAAGTGGGATCTACAGCCTCTTTCTCTCCTGCTCCCAGAGCCGAAGTCAAAGTCCTAAAAACTCGAGACACTGAAAGCTCGGTGAAACCAAGTGATCCCTCACCATCACTACCCTCCTCCATCACCACATCATCGCCCCTAGGTCCTCTAATCAACACTGAACCACCAGGTGTCCTCACCTCTCCTCTGACTGGTGTACCCAAAACAGCACTCTGAACCTCGGGAGGAACCATAACCTCCTTACCTAAGTCTCTCCTCAAAGCCCTTGGCTCAACAGAAACATCTATGCCTCCTACATTCATCTCAACATCGGCAATGGGAGTACCCGTACCTGAAACGTTAGTGTCTACTGGTGTGGAGCCACTCTGAGTAGCAATATCGCCAACCGGGCGATCAACCTCCATGGCCACGCCTCTCTCCTCAGCCGCAACACTCTCCGGTCTGTGCATGGCACTATCACCACCCTCTGACGGTTCATCCGTACCCAGACCCTCACGGGCCATGCCTTGATCAACCTCGGCTACCCTCTCGGATGCAACCAAAGATGTTTCACCAAGGTTTTCAAACTCCTGAGCCTCAGTCATAGCCGGCCGCACTACCTCTTCAGCCGCCCGGTCGTCTTTCACAGCAACACCGGCGGTGCTTGTCTCGGTTACAACCAAATCAACTAGAACCGGACTAACGTCACTTGAAACCGGCGCAATCGGGCTACCCATGACTGGAGCATCATCCATCACCTGCTCCACACGCGTCGGCGTCGACGTACGGTCACTGGAAGAAGAAGACCGGTCATCCCCAATGCCGGAATCGGCCATTGCCGTCGTTCTCAGATTTCTTTTTTTTGGCAGGATTTCGTTCGGGTTGTAGGAAGAGCTTTAATGAAAGAAGAAAAGGGCTTGTTTGAAAGTGTTCGTGTAAAGGAATTAAGGCAAATGTGCGAAGATTTAGGAACCAAATCAGTTTTTTAACCGACCCCCAGAATAAATGTCAAGACCGTCCGGCTCATCCGAAATGGCAGTCCGGTTCTTTCACCCTTCACAACCGTCCGGCTCATCCAAGGTAGCCATCCGGTCCTTTCTGTTCAAGCCGGCCGGCTCTCCCTCGATCATTGCACTGTAAGTCCCCCACTTTCCTTTTATTATTTCGGTGAAATTAAGATCAGTTCTCTCTGCTTTTTGAACTATTTTCACAAAATCCTCAATGGTATTATTTTCATAAAATTCCTCAATGGGATCATTTCCATAAAATCCTCAATGGTACTATTTATTTTCTTCCCTCGTTGAAAAATGAGGAGTCAATTTTCACAAAGCCCTCAGCGGCATTTCTGATTTTAAAAATCCGTCAGGTAATTATTTGATTTTTCCAAAAATCATCGTTCGTTTTTCCCTCGTTGAAAAATGAGGAGTCAATTTTCACAATGCCCTCAGCGGCATTTCTGATTTTAAAAATCCGTCAGGTAATTATTTGATTTTTCCAAAAATCATCGTTCGTTTTTTCCTCGTTGAAAAATGAGGAGTCAATTTTCCCAATGCCCTCACCGGCATTTCTGATTTTAAAAATCCGTCAGGTAGTTATTTGATTTTTCCAAAAATCATCGTTCGTTTTTCCCTCATTGAAAAATGAGGAATTAATTTTCACAAAGCCCTCAGCTGCATTTCTGATTTTAAAAATCCGTCAGGTAATTATTTGATTTTTCCAAAAATCATCGTTCGTTTTTCCCTCGTTGAAAAATGAGGAGTCAATTTTCACAATGCCCTCAGCGGCATTTCTGATTTTTAAAATCCGTCAGGTAATTATTTGATGTTTCCAAAAATCATCGTTCGTTTTTCCCTCATTGAAAAATGAGGAGTCAATTTTCACAATGCCCTCAGCGGCATTTCTGATTTTAAAAATCCGTCAGGTAATTATTTGATTTTCCAAAAATCATCGTTCGTTTTTTCCCTCGTTGAAAAATGAGGAGTCAATTTTCACAATGCACTCAGCGGTATTTTTGATTTTAAAACCGTCAGGTAATTATTCAATTTCAGCTCCGATGAACTACGTTTGGTCTGATCCCTACAAACGGGGTTACGTAGGAAGCCTTAGGGCTCAACTACGCTTTATTGATTTTTTTTTTTATGTTGTTAGGGCAACCGAAATTGGGATGTCTCTTTATCTTCGATGCAACTTGCATCACAGAATGATGACCAAGTCTCGTCGAAGAGGGGCAACTGTAGACACCCCAATTTTGATCCTGCGTCCCCCCGATGATGAATAAGGGAAAATATGAAAAATACTTGAAATGATCGATCACGCCTTTAAAACCATTTGGAAACGACAAAAGAACTTTCAGGAATAAGGAGCAGAGGACCGGACGACTTTGAACGATGGACCGGGCGGCTTTATTTCCTTACAACGACCGGACGGCTATGACAGCAGGACCGGACGGCTCTCTTTGAGAACCGGCCGGCTCTGTCTGTTACCTGTCTTGTCGGAAAATCTAGGTTCAGAGATTTATTACAGAGAATATATTCCCCGCGCCGGGGAATATCATGATGACGAAAAATATTTCGCGTGATCTGGTGGTTAACTCCAGCGTCTATAAAATCAAAACTCACTCCCTCATTTTGACGACCGGGGTTTACGATACCAGAGACCGTAAAGAAGAGATATATGGTGTAAAATTCTCCTACTCAAACTCCAGAAATCTTCAAAAGTTCAAACTCAAGGGAAAACCAACTTTCTTCGGCGTCCGAATCGATTCGATCAAGGTATAAAAATCACATTTTCTAGGTCGGGTTCAGTAACCACGGTCCCTTGAGGGGTTTTTTCCCGAACTCGGAATAACTCCAGTAGTCATTTTCGGGTCCGGGGAAGTTTACATACAGTAAAAATCTTCCCGAGGTATTGAAACGAGCGATTTTTCATCATAATCGCGTGGTTCAGCCCTCTTTTGGGATACATTTTCTCTCCAAAACATTTTTCAAACATTAATACTCCTCTTAGGAGAATTTTTGTATAAAAGAAACCGATTTTCGAGTCAAAACTCCTTCTTTCCATAGGATAGAAAACATTTTGTAAAAACAACCAGAGGGCCGGTCGGCCACAGTTTAGGACCGGACGGCTCTTTCACCAGAGCCGCACGACCCTCCCAGAGATCCGAACGGCTCTCCTCTTTTCTCCCCTGTTTTTTTCAGTAAACCCCCTGTTTTCTGATCATCTAGTGCGATTTACATGTTAAAATTACATTTTTTCCCTCAACTTTCTTTTTATTAACATTTAGTCCTTTCGTTTTATTTTATTTCCTTGTAGTCCTGTTAATTTCATTTTATTTATTATTCCCTGTTACTCTTACCTGATTAATTGACAAAGACTTTCAATAAAATATTCTTGTCCCACAAATATTTAGTAGAGACCGAGAGTATCCCGGGTGAGCGGGGTGCTTTTCCAAAAACCTTCCCCGCCCGTAACTTGGCTTCCGAACCCAAAAAGAATCTTTTTCGCAGACCAAATCTTTTCCGAACGGCACAAGAGTCATCAATTATTTTTTAAATGGTTTCTCGGGTACCAAAAGATTTTCTAAATTAAATCCCGGGTGGCGACATATATTTTATTTTCAAAAAAAATATTTTCAAAGCACACCGGAAGTGGCCGTCCACAATAGGCTCTAACGTGTAGAAGTATTTAATTTCCTTCAAAAACAAAATTTACATTTTTCAACTGCACCAACAATCTTCTGAAGCCTCATGTGAAATCAAAAAACTATTTTATCCGGTTACACTCTCTATTGACTTTATTTAAGTATCTTGGGTCCAAGTCTTATATTAAGATGAATAGCGCGCAACATTTTTTTTGTCCAGTGCATGCCACGTGCAATTTACTAACTTAAACAATAGTTCGATTGTACTACTCTTTATCTTGTACAAGCTTAACTTTGTTTTAGTTGTAGTACGCTAGACCTTGTACAAAATTTGACGATGCATTAGTTCTACTACATTAATCTTTGTGCAAGATTAACGTATAGTTGTAGTACTTTAAAAATTTTGTGCCAGCTAAACGTTTTTTAAGTTGGCCATGGAGAGGGTAAAACCCGCACTCCCTCTAGAATGCCCTAGCTCGGCTATGCAGCATGGATATACCTTACAGGGGAGCCGAGCTAGGAAGGCCACGAGGAGGGCCCGACACGCGGTACATAGTTCACCATGGCACCACGATAAGGTGCAGGGTCAGGCCGAGCTACGAATAGCTCGGTTTGAGGATCTACAGACCAACAACAGTATAGCCGAGCTATGTGTTAGTTCGGCTACACCGCTGTTGAGCTAACAGAACGGCAGGGTGTTCTGGAATGATCTGGAATACTCTCTTACGTGATAAGAGGAATATCCCGTGATTCAAGGGAATGACATGAGCATTCCAACATTAACTCTTATGAATTGTAAGATACATATAGATGTCTCCCAGCAAGGATACTTCCGTTTCCTACCCTAAGTCAAGTCACTCCAAGACACGAAGTGAACCCAATACACCTTCCTCGAAAGCTCAAGCATCACTCTAAACCTCCACCTTGTTCTCCATTCACGGACTTCTAGACTTGTTATGTGTGTCGTGTCCCATTCGACACGCTCATTACTACAAGTTGTAACTAAAAACCATAACTAAATCATTATCACCCAAAGAATACATCCCATGACTTTACCATAAGTTAACTTGTTTATCTAAACACACATCCCCGAATGACATCACTAAGTTAAAACATCAACTATTTTATGCGGTTCAATTTCTCTTTATTATCCACCATCAATGCGGTAACCATATCATCTCCAGATTTTATAAGGCAGTAATAGGTTTTACTTAGTTATAAGCTAAAATCTCTTTCACCGAAATCTCATATACCACCGTGATTAATCCATGTTCAACAAACTCCCTGCATTCGCATGATACTCATCCTCAAGGTACAACCCAACTTGCCTAATATCCTTAGATCTACTAAAACTCATGACCACCTCCAAGCGTTGTTTCTACCTCGTTTGCCACTTGAAATCAAACTAATTAAAATCTCATACTTCAATTTATAGTAGCGACTTCCCAAAAATTTACTTAAACCCTTATATAATGATACATGCCATAAGACCGACTTACGTATGACAATCCTCTCAATTTCATCAACATGGAAAAGAACCACCCATCTCAACTTCCTAGCCCAAGCCCTAATGACGTGATGCTAACTTGCTATGCATTCCTCCATTTAAGACCTAAAATTCCTCTAGCGCCTGCATTTCACTATTTACCATGAAATGATTAATATCACACCTAAGCTGAACCGGACATCATCAGAGATTGATGGAGACAGAATTCAAAACCTCAAGATTGCACATACCCATAGTATTTCGTACAAGGAAAACGAACCTCAAATTAACGAAATTCACAACCATTCCTCCCCGGTATACATGTCTTATAGAAAACTCATGGTTTCCCTTAAACTTAAACTCAAATTCCTTCACTAGATTCTTATCCATCATACGACTACCCAAAGCACAAGACACACTCTCTATATTTGACAATCATTTCACCAAAGTTAAAGATAGCTACCAGTTAAGAAACTCAAACACCAAGAAATTTTAATTTATAAACAAGACCCTCAACATCAAGTTGTTCTTCAACAAATTTGCTATTCAAGCCTCAAATAGTTTTCAAGTTCGTCTCTTAAATCCTCATATCCTTACCACTTTATTAGCACTTCTAACCGGCACCACAAATCCTCGGCTCCGACTATTTCATCCATTTTGAGAGCTCTTGCAATCATGTCGAAATAGAAAACTCACTTCTACCGCCCGAGTAACCTCACACAGACCTTCTTAGGTTGTCGTATAGACTAAATTTCACATGCCCAATCTCAGCTTACCACTCCACTCAACTCGTTAATTTGAAGGAAACAACTTATCTTAACTACCTAACCAAAATCATCAAATCGTGATATTAACTCATGACACGTTCATCCACTTGAGTCTTAAACGTCACCCTAGGCCTCACATCTGGATGTACACAACAGCTACTCAATTGCACCAAAATCTAAACAACACACGTTCCTCAAATGTTCAATGACTTCACCACCTTAATCACCTCAGATGGATAGCAACTAAACTTAGAGTGCACACTTCTATTTTGATAACCCATCTTCAATATAACTCTAGTCTCGTTCGTATCTTGCATAGAAAAACTAAAACTCAACCTGACTAAGCTCTCGACCCTTCCTAGGTTCTCCAACCGAAACCTACGTATTCACTTTCTAATTATGGGACTCTCGCTTCCTTATCAAATTCCAAAATCGTTAAGTCTCATAAAAGTACATATAGACTTCCCAATATAACTTCATACCCTCATCTACATTGTCTACTATCCACAACCTGCAATATAAAATGTCTAATTCTACCCGAGAAGCGTTACCTCAAAGCGGGAGAAACTCCCTATAAAACTATCAACTCAGCTCAAACTAACGTAGCCCCAGAACAACAATCCTAACCCAACCATGCTCAAATCATGTGAATTAAGCTTTCTAATCCCTACCGTTATCACTGTCTCCTGTACGACCTCTAAGCACAAATTTCCATTCTCTAAATTCCAAATTCTCAGGTATACACACACCCGCCGTTGGCCCTATGATCCAATGAATAAACCTCAGGCTTCTTAGCCCTATGTTAACTATTAAAACCCAAATTAAGCACTAGCCCTCGATCAAGTCCCCGTGACCTCGCGATATAGTCCATCCATCCAACTGCAGTATCAAGTGTAAGGACCTGAAAATTCATAATATTTTTTCGGAATAAATATGGGGAAGTGCGAGGAATTGAATTTCATGTAGAAACATGGGTCAATGCGCAAAAATAAGACACGTGGGTAACTATTGCATAACACATGTCATTCGAGGGGGGGGGGGGGGGGGGGGGTAAATTTAAAAATGGGGGTTAAAAGGGGAGGGAGGGAGACAAAAAA
>JAXBDA010009305.1:0-12831 GCA_036023075.1 Gaultheria prostrata
GGGTATAGCCGGCTCTTTGTATTCTCTCCCGTTCATAGTGAATCCTCTATCACTCTTCGCCCGTGGACGTACCTCTAGAGCTTCGTGCTTTGGGGGGAACCACGTAAATCTTTGTGTCCTTGATTTTAGCTTGTTGGTTTGTTTTCTCTTACTTCGTGGCCTGTCACAACAATATAAATGTTATATAGCATATAGCATTGGAAAATAACTTTTTGTGGTATATGTTTGGGTACGTAGCATTGCTCAAAATATTTTCCAGCAAAGTGGTAGAAAACAGAACTATTAGTAATTTTGTCATGTATAGCTATGTAAATAATATTAATATTAGTACATAAAGAGGATAATTAGAGATGTCTTTTTATTCCTTATTAGGTGAGATTATATGTAGTGTCGATCCAGAGGCAAATACACGTCCAATAACTCTGGTTTCCAACACACAATTATGTAGAGCAGGAAACCCGTGCTATGCACGGAATGAATTTAGGTACACACAATTAGTTTAAAACTTGTGCTATGCACAAAAACTTTAGAAAATCAAGAGAAAACTAAAATCAGTTAAAGATTTATTCTTTACTAAGCGACGGAGAGTTGTGATTAACTTGTCACTTTGTAATCATTGATAAATTTGTAAACAATTCCTAAAGTTATTAACCTTTGCCAAGTAATGATAGTCAAGGTAGAGAAAAATTCACTTCTTGAAGATATCAAAATAGATAAAATGAAAACTTACAAACCCATATGGATCCGTATGAGGCTGAAATCTTTTGTTATGGTATGGATTCTTTTTACCTTTTGATCTTCTTCCCACAATATTTTCTTTATTTTCATATTTATTGGCCTATTTTTATGGCTTTTAAAATCACTCCTCAATTCACCATCCATATTTGTCATGTTCTTTCGTGATATTTCAGCAGTAAATTCTTAAATATTTTTGCATTTCTCTTGCATTAATTATTTTCCTTTCATTTTCATATTTATTGACATATTTTATTGATAGAAAAATTTCTCAAATTTATGTTATGACGACATAATCATGAACCTTATGGAGTATAAGATACGCGAATCCATCATGCAAAATAGTTATTGGACAATTTTTTCATTTTACCTTCTACGGTTGAAAAAGAGAGGACAAAAATTAAAAGGTGAACAAATGTGAAAATAAATCATGAAGCAAGGAACTCAAGAATGACCCAGAGGAAAGGGGAAAAAAATAGAATGGTTAGATGCTCTAAAATACAGGCTCAATATAAATGTGATTGGAATGAATTCAATTTCTAAAATAGGTTGCAATCAATTAGAACCGGTGTATCTCTAGAACATTTTTTTTGTTTTACTTGGCTATTATAAACTGCATAAAATCAAATAAGAAAATTCCTATTGAGTGGTTAGGTATTTAAATTTGCATTAAGAGAAAATAAGAAATTTATGCAGAAAGTCAAGAAGGTGGCAATTACGTACCCATTGAGTGGTTGGTGTTGTTGTCATTGACCAACTTCTCATCGCATAAGATACACGATCTTACACAATGTGCTTCTTTGGCTACCATTTCGTTTGATCGAGCGTTTTGACATTCATTGTTTTGTCTTTTTTGGTTGGGGCTAACATCTATGAAAGATAAAAAATGAAGACATTATAAACTAATTAAAAACTTGGCAGTATAATCATGCTAGATAATAAGGGCAAAAAAATCTTTGTTTACCAACCAGTTGGTTCCTTTCGTTCCGAAAGACAATCCTTAAAAAATGAACCAACAAATGAGATAGAGAGAAGGTTAGGAAAGAATTCAGTTGATATTAATGAGTTTCTGTACTCATACAAAAAAGAAGCTAACTACTCATGCAAAAAAGGTTGAAGGAACTACGAATTGTTCTCATGCTCATTTAATTTGCCATGGGGCAAATATTTGAAAGCCATCCGCCTGCACATTAAGCCAACATGGTGAAAAAAAATTAGATCTTTCTTGAACTAAGCCAAATCAAAACAATTCAAGCAGCGGAAAAAATAAGAAATTGAAAAAGACCCTTGGAAATCTCACATTCACTTGCAGAACAACTATTCAAACTACTTCAATCTCTATAACGTGAGATGTAGTGTAATTTAAATGGGTAGTGTTAATTAATTTTAAGAGGTAAATGTAAACGATTTTGAATTTCTTGATTCTAGTTGGATAACTATCTGTAGAAATAGGTAAATGTAGATAGAGATCTTGAACATAGGATGGGAAAAGAATTATAAATTTGAAATTCAAAAAGATTTCCAAATTACCCAATAGGAGTAACTTTTTTATTAACTTTAGCTCTTCTTTGGATGGAAATTAATTTAACTCACTTTGGGTAAACTGGATCCATGTTTAACCAACTGAGGCTAGCTCAGTTGGTCAGGGCTCTTACATCTCACTAGGAGGTCAGGAGTTCGAATCTCCCCGCTTGCGTGCATGGGCTTTTCCTTTCTTTCTACCCTGTAACGGATTATTTCTTGTATTAGTTAAGTTGTTGGACTTGGTTGTCTCGCGGACTCTCACAAGTAGTGTCTCAGGTTGGTACTTTGTACTTTATATTCGATGTAATTGATCTTTCTTCTATTGATTAACAAAAAAAAAAAAACTGGATCCATGTTTAACATATTTCTAATTTCGCATCCAAAAAGAGAGTTTGCATATATTCTTAACTAGCATGAACCCGTGCTATGCACGGAGACATGAAACATAGGTCCTCCTTCCTATGGTTGTGGTCCTCATATCTTCGATTGGTTGCTCCAACTCCTGCTCCTTGAGATAATGGGTAAAAGTCAAATTAATTTCATTCTACAAAGACAAACGGAAAAGGGTGTAACACAATGAAATTATTGTTTAATTTTCAATGCATTGTTTAGCGTTTGTAGAAAGGAAAAAATGACATTAAAAGCAATCATGTACATTGATAGAATTTCAAATTTCAATCCGAAAATATATGACTACCAAAAGAACGTGCTCGACCCGGAAATGATATACACCATAATGATCTATCATGGTGGGAGCTAACATAACTTAAAAAAAAAAAATGTGGAAGTATGTAAACAAAATATAATGAAACTTACTCTATAATTCTTCCTAGCACCAAATAATACAAAAAATGGAAAAGTAAATGAAAAAACTCAATGTACTTTAACGCAACGTTTTAGTCCATATTTAAATTCTTGGTAGATTTTTAAAGATACCAAAAAAAAAAGAGATTAGTTCAAAAAGAGTATGGACGCATTGTTTAGAAAGCCTGTCAGATTAGTTAACAAAACATGTGCAGATTTTCTAGAAACCATTTGCAAAACTTCGAAGACACATATCAAATTAAGAAGTTTGTACAATTAGTTCTAAATATCAAACATAGTTAAACGCAATAATATATATGAACGTTAATAATGGTAATGCTTACTACGCCGATTCTGCATGTAGTGTTTGTGCTTTGTAGAAAGATTCGTTTGAAAATTTAGTTTTGTGATGCCTCCAAAACTGCCATTTTATATCTTCACTCCTACGAATTTGCAAACGCTCACTCCTACAAATCCGCAAATTGCAAATGAGAAAAAATATTAGTAGCTCTATGAAAATGAAGACTAATGCAGAGAAAAATTATACGTATTTTCAAAAACTAACAAAAAGTGAAAGAAAGTTTAAACAACTAAATGCACAAAAGAGAAAAATTGTACGGAGTTTGTAGACTTCTGTAGAGTATTGAATTTATTAAGCTCTTCCACCTTGTTTCCATTTGAAACCAAATTACCAAACACACACAAAAATCATGGGATGTGTTAACCAATCCAGTTTTATTTTGGAAAGAGTGATCTCCTTTACGAAATTCGCCTCTAGGAATTAATCGATTACCAAATGGGGAACTTAAAAAAAAAAATAGGTCTTCCTTTGAAAGCGAAATCATGAATTGCAATACCCAGATTTTAAGAAAGTTTCCTTTAAAATTTACTTGAAAATGGTAATGGGGGAGTCCGAATCTTTTCTTTTGAAAAATGTGCATATAATGATGTTCCTTTTCCAATTGAGAACTCCCAGTCGTGGGTTAAGTTTTAGAACGGACATGTTACTGCACAAGAATATTTTCCGTGCGTGCTACAACCAATTTTGGAAATAGGTTTGATAGAAAAATTTGAAAGGGGATTGAAATTGCGGTAAATAATTCAAATAATTGGATTCTTATCCAATGCGCTTTAAATTAGGTTTCTCTTTTGAACTCATTCCAAATTTAAGAGTAATGCTACGCTTACACCCTTTGGGTTACATACTGGGTTACACTCTATCCGGATGTTTGGCACATATAGGAGAGAGAGAAAGTCAAGGAGAGAGAGGGGACACATGTCAGACATCCGGGTAGGGTGTAACCCAGTGTGTAATCGAAAGGGTGTAACCATAGCATTAATGCAAATTTAAATAAAAGTTCCCTTAAATCAAGGATTGGTTAAACAAAACCAATAAGTTAATTTCCATCCAATCAATTCTTGGCACTTGTCGCATCCACGTTCCTCCTCAGGAAAAGTCATTCTACAATAATATATAAGATTTCTTCTTCTTCTTTTTTTGGCTTGCATTCGTTATTCCTTAATTTAGTTGCGCAATAATTTACTCGTCATTACCATAAATATTAGTGTAAGGTTTCCTTCATCATCACGATTTTCGCCTTAATCAATAGGATCTGTATATGTTTTCCATCATTATAAATTATTCCGCAAATGGAGGATTTTGTTAACTTACTGGATTCTTTTAGATATTCAAGAATAATAATAACTCCATAACCATGTTGGCTAATCGATTGCCGCCACTTGTTGCATCCACAGGCCTTCATTACTGCCACGTGTCGCACTCACATTTCTCCTCACAAAAATTCATTCTGCAATACTATAAAAGATAAGATGTGCAGTGGAAACAAGGATTGGGTACTAAATTCACATTCAAGATTTCGAAGCCGAACCGGATGAAAAACTTCTGTTTTGGACCGGTAGGTTTATTCGGTTCAGTTTGGTTTACTCAGTTATTTAGTCTTGGAACAAAGCTCGGTGGAACAAACATGAATTGATAAGATAACTTATTCGAAGAAACAAATTTAACCCAACCCATATACCTAATAGTCCTAAATCAACATAAAATAAAGGCCCAATAAATTTGGAAAACTTAAAAATGGCATGAAAAGACTCTAAACAAAGATCTACGTGCGAATTCCTTTATAACTTTTGAATAAAGATTCTAAACAAAGACAACAAAGTTCTACGAAGACTCTAAACAAAGACTCTTGAGTCTTTGCCACTGGGCACTAAATAAATTTTCCTACCTAAAAGGCTCGATTTGTTGAATCTGGCCCCGAAATGTAATGTTTTAAAAGACATTTTATACGAATTGAGTTTCGAATCTCACGTCCGCACTTTCAACCTTTGACAGGTCATTTAAAGAGGATTTGAAAGCAGCCGCAGCCCTGGTAAAAGAGGCAGAGCATATTGGCATTGCTTATTTTTGCAACAATTACTACTCTTTCTCCGTCGGGTGAGTTTCCATTACATTTTTTACCTGGTGTATTTATTGATTAGTCTTTACACTAATTCATAATTTTTATTTAGTTTTTCGTTGAAATTTTTGTGATTGATCCTTCATCTTGACAAGAGGAATAAAAAAATTATGAAAATTTGGTCCAAAGTTCAAAAAACTTCATATAAGACGACACGTTAGACAAAAAATACCAGTTATTTTGTACTTTTTCGTCTTTATTGGATATTTTTGCTTGTGTTCATATATATATTTTTACTTTTTAGACTCTTCTCGTCAAGACGAATGATCAATCCAAAAAATAAAACGCGAGTCTAACAAAATTCAGGACAAAGAAAACGAAACCAAAAATATAGAAAATATTGTGAAACGTCAATTTTTATTTCTGCTTCTTCAGTCTAATGAAAAATGGGTAACTCTTTCATTTTCATTATTATTTTCTGATGTTACAGCTTTGATCAACTTATAACCAGTTGAAGCCTTTGGTGATTTTATTTTTTTGGGAAAACGTGTTAAACTAGAAGGGATCTTCACCCACCAATATTTGATACTTCCTCCGTCTAATATTGCTGATTGATTATTCTATTTTTAAAATGTCTCAAAATATTTTTAATCATAGGAAAATGTCCCCATTTTCGACCATTATTGTGGTGGGCCGAAAGTAAGTGGTTAAACTAAGGGCTGGACCAATATGGGCCAGCACGCCTCGCAGGGGCTTTAAGGGCCGACAAGTATTTAGTGGGCCGAATGATGATAGGCCGTACAGCCTAACAACATTCCGTATAGCCCACTAGGCGATTTAGAGATTAGGGCCGTAGGCTCTAATCACCGAGCCTAATCTATTGGGGGCTGCATTAAGGGCTGCGATGTTCATATGGCCGACGGTGGTTAAGGCCGACGACATCAGGCACCCCAAGGATAATATGTTTAACAGTAATTTGGGTTTGGTGGTTTCGGGTCGAGTATTGGCGCCCGACCCAAGAGCGGACCCGATGAGCCCGTTAGGCGATTGCACGAACACGTGACGAAGGACACGAGGCATGGTACGAGAAGCTTCTTGAGTGCAGCGTGACAGCAAGTTAATGGCCGGGTCACGTGACTGTAGTTGTAAAGACCCGAAATTTTAAAAGCACTTTCTTGAAATTAAGTTGGATTTGTATACAAAATATACATGTGTGAAGATGTGGGTTATTAAAAAGGAACTTGGTAGTTGTGGGCTAGATTAAATGTACCATAGGTTAGGGGGGTTATGGGTGTAATTAAGTTATATATGTTTGTACGTGTGTCGTTTGTCTCATACACACACACACGTATACAGTCTCTCTCCCCCTCTTTCGGCTTTCTCTCTCTGTCTCTCAACAATTCTTCCTAGATCAAACCCAATCTCTTGAAACCCTTACCAAATTGCTTCAAAACATTCGTGTATCCGGCGTTTATGAGCTTGTATTGCGCAAGGGAGCTTGGGTAGGGTTGATTATTGGTGGATTTCAAGATCCAAAGCTAGGGTTGGATTTGGGGGTTTTGCTCAAAACCCATTGAGGTAGGGAAATCTCTACTCGTACTAAGTGTATGTGAAGATTTGATGTGTGTATTGCTTTTATACTTATCAATCTCTCTTGTTTTTGTGAAACCCTCTTGAAACCCATCACTAATCACTCATTCTCTTGTGTATGTGGCTGATTATTTATATACATTATGGGTTGGAACCTCAAAATCGTGATTAAGGTAGCTCTAAAAATATGTTTGAGTTGAAACTTGAATTTGCCTCTGTTTTGGCCGAATTTTTAGATATTTTAACAGAGCTTGTAAATTTATGAAACTTTTGCGGTAGCTACCCATACATGTCTTCTATACTGTGGTAAATTTTCAGAATTTAATTTGAAGCACAGAAAATATGAAAAATATTTGACCAGACTGTGGTACCGAAATTCGCTTTGCTGACAGCATTGTCGCACCTTATGAGAACGGCTATAATTTTGTCTAGGAAACTTGAAATTTAAATCCGTCTTTTGATTTTGAAAGTAGACCCGTATACCTTCGAAAGTACGTAAGGGTTGTACCTTAAATTTTTCTAGGAAATAGCAGTTTTTTATTTGAAGTTGGTGTATCCGCTGAGATTACTTGTGGAGTGCTTTACGGACACATGAAATCGTTTGAAGGAGAGTAATAGGCGTGAGTTATACGATGACACATATGTGAATTGAGATGAGCATATAATGATAATGAGAACTTGAATGAATGACACGGGGCCCGAAAGGGTATGCCTGGAGTGACACGGGGCCTTTATGGCATGCCCGGAGTATAATGAAATGATTAGAATGAATGAGATACATAATGTAAGTGTTTTGGACCCGTGACGTGTCGGGTACGTATCAGGTACGATGAGAAGAAGGTAAGGGAATTAAGGACATATGAACTTCAAATTTCTTTTGTTAAACTCTTTGTTAGTTCTTAAGTGTTGTTGTGTGATTTTCATCCTCTCATTTATCCCGCACGTACATCTCACATGCATTTAGTTTTAGTAGATTTTTCTCTACTGTGCTAGTGAGCTCCTCCTAACAATTTCAGGTACCAGCATAGAGCATGACGAGGATTTCTTGATGTGTGTTGAAAGCTCATTTTGAGGAGTTATAGCATCATCTTGGGACATTACTTCTTTTGTAAGAAATAATTTTGTAACTTCTTTTAAATCATTATTTTTTTTGACATTTGAAGAATTTGAAGATTGTAATAAACTCTTATACATTCGACTACGTATAATATGGGTATGAGTATGGGTACGCGGATAGCGTCGACAAATGATTTATACTTTATTTGACTTTGACTTGTCAAGAGATGTGTATGACTATTTGACCATCCTATCTGGAAACGTTTTGTAATTATGATTTATAAAATTGAGGGCGCGACACTAGTGGTCACAAATGACGTCACGAGACTTGGAGGGCAAGAACATGGAGGCCTATAAGTACCAAAGGATAAACCTAGAGGTACACACACAATCCTAGATCTAAAATACTCTTAGTACTCTCTTCTCCTTTTACTGACTTGATTGTCGGAGTGTCCTTGGGCAAGAGGCCCAATTGACACTAACCAGTGTTTTCTGGTTGTAGGTTTGAGCTCGAGGAGGTGCACCGCCGTGAATATCCCCACAACAATTATCAGTCGTTTGAAGAGCAAAAGCAGCCTTGGAGATTTTTCCATGCCTGTTTTGGGTTAAGACCTTTGAGCTTTGCCTTTTGGGTGTTTTCGGGATTTGCCCTTCGGGTTGGAGTCTCCTCCCCTTTTGCCCCTACTTGATGTATCCTTTCTCAAGTATTCATCAATAATATTTTTGCCTATCAAAAAACAAGGCATAAGGCTCTGTTTGCCAATGTTTATTTTTGTGACAATTAAGAAATGCCAAACTCAAAACTTTCTCCACATTTCTGGTTCTTCAATCTAATGAGAGATGGGTTAAGTGCTCCATTTCGAAAATTTTCCGGATCCCATTTTTCAGAACTGTAAAGACTTGAAAATTTATGTGTATTATTCGTAAATAACAATGGGGTAATGTGAGGAATTGCGTGAAATGCCTAAAATGTTTAAGTGTTGGGTTATGCGGTGTTGTGTGTGGATAGGGACTTAATTGCATTACACAAGTCACATTTGGACTAAGGGTGTAATTTGGCCTTTTGCTTTAAAGGTGCATGTGGTGTGGGGGACACACACACACACACACATTTTCCCTCCCTCTCTTCTCTAGCCGACTGGCTCTCTCTCCATCCTCCATTACTCCTCCATTAAATCCTACACCAAACCTGCAAAATCTCACACTCCAACCTTAACTCCTTCACAAAACCTTCGGGAAATCTCGCAAGCTACGCGTTGGTGGTGTTCGTTCACTCCGGTGTTGAGAAAAGTTCCGGTTGGGTTTTTTCTTGGAAAGCTAGGGTTCGTCTTCGAACTCTCTTGAAGCTCAAATCTCTTTGAGGTAGGGAAATTTCTATCTTTACTAAGCATTCTCAAGTGCTTGTGTGGGGATTAAACTCCAATTTGCTCTACCCCTTTGATTTTGCTTGAAAACCCACTTCTAGTCATTTTGGTTAGGGTTTGTGTTTGATCTTGTAAATGAATGAATTTCTTCATGAAGTTGTTGTTATATAGTCCTAATGTTGCCCATTATGTTGAAAAATTACTTAGGTTGTGTTGTTTTGAACTCCCACGAAAGCACCAAGAAAAGCTGTCAAAAATCTGCTCGTAACGGGGGTTGTATTGATACAAATAGGCCTTGTATCGATACAGGATCGGCTGTTCAGGTTTGGGGCCAAGTGTGGTAGGTGTATCGATACAAATGGGAGTTTGTATCGATACAAAAGTGCCTGTATCGATACAAAAGGTCTCTGTATCGATACAGATTCGTCTGTTCAGATGTTGAGCCAGGTGTATCGATACACCCCTGATGTGTATCGATACAACTTGCCATTTTGGCCAAAAATCATGTTTTGAGATTCCTTTTTGTTTCTTCGGGCATTGGCTTGGTATAACCACCCCCGAGCCTCGTTTCATGTTCCAATAATTGTCCCAGACTTATTCGCTCGTATGATTATAGATTTGTTGGGTCTCTATGATTGATTAACCTTACGTTTCACGCGAAGTGTGTCTATTTGATCGAACTAGACGACAGTTGTGGATTGAACTAACATCGCGGTGTATGGGTGACACAATGACACAAACACGTGACTTATGTACCATAAATTGAAAGTGAAAACATGAAATTGTTGATACTAGGGCCGTCTTTGGGACGTGTCGCTAGGTTTGATACTCGGTCCGTCCTATAGACGTTCGCGAGGGTTATGCCTTGGCCAAGGGGAAGATGATACTTGGGCCGTCCTATGGGCATGTTGCGAGGGATACAGGGCCTATATGGTAGCCCGGAATTGATATTCGGGCCGTCCTATGGACGTGTCGCGAGGAATTACTTAAAGAATTGATTAAACGAAAGTGTGACACAAGGATACGACAAATTGGACACGAACGAACGGTGGGGTATGCGTGGGCACGTATTGGATACTCTTGATGGGAATCACTAAGCCTATGAATTTGTGAGTCTGGATTCGACTGGTTTACTTCTCTTGGAACATTGAGCAGTTTTGCGTTATTTCATCCTCTCACCCCTCTTCACACACTTGTATTTCATTATGTTTAGTTTTGGTAGACTTTTTCCTACTGGGCTAGTGAGCTCACCCTAATCATTTCAGGTACACAACACGGAGCATGATTTGGAGTGCATGCATGATTTTTGAGAGCTAGCATCGAGAAGTTACCGAATCATCTTTAAACTCATATTTTTGCATGAGATGATCTTGTAACTCTATTTATTCAATTCTTTTGACTCGGGCGTGTATCGACTTTTAAACTTATGTAATTACTTTATGGGTACCGGTACCCGGTTGACTATTCACGTTTTACTTTGACTTGGAAGAATGTATCAAGCTTTGACCGTGGGCATTTGACTTGCCACGTGGATTTATGTATCTAAATTACGTTTAAGAAATTTGGGGGCATTACAAATTGGTATCAGAGCATGGTTCGAAAACTTAGACACCGTGGGAAGGCTTCTTGTCTTAAGGTTCAACTCATTGCATAAGGTTTTTCATGAAATCACATTTTCTCATTCATTGTGTGTGCTTGTGTGACATTTGTGAACATGGAGCAATCATGTGGTGTTTTGTTAGTGCTTAGTGAGCATCGGATGGAGTTGTACCCGTGTTGGGAAGCGTTAGAGGGTTGGACTTCGATAGAGATATTATGATTCATGTTGATGAGTTTCCTTTCTTATATTCTTATTAGAACGATGGGACCAAAACGGGCACCTCCGCGTGGTCAGAGAGCCACTCGAGCGAGAAACGCTAGGCGTCGTCGGGGTGAGCGAGTTCACGATGAGGCTAGTCACCTCAATGAACAACCGGGGGGTGAAGGTGAGAGGCGTGAGGAAGAAGTGGAGCAACCGGAGCCACAACTTGCACCCGCCCAAGTTGCGGCCATCATGGCGGCTCTCGCGGCCCAAAATTTATTGAGAGTGACACCAACCGCCGTGGGCTCGGAAGCTAGGGATGGTATGAAAGAATTCCGTCACTTGAAACCACCAACCTTTGATGGGGAGAATAGTGATCCACTAAAGGCGAACCATTGGCTATCGGAGATCCATAAGCTTTTCAATGCCTCGGCAATTAACGATGACACGGTGAGGGTCAATTTGGTAGCTTGTCAACTTACCGGGGAAGCTAATGAATGGTGGGAATTGGTTTTAGCAGCTAGAAGGGGACGCTAGGAGAGCGGCGAGGACGGCTCAACAAGTGAATGAGCCGGACGTTGAACCGGGCACCGCACCTGTATCTATGCCAGCGTACCGTTTTGCACCGGCCGAGTTGAGAGAGTTAAAAACGCAATTGCAAGAGCTGCAAGACTTGGGGTTTATTCGTCCGAGTACGTCGCCGTGGGGAGCTCCGGCTCTTTGTGCTCAAAAGAAGGATGGGTCGCTCCGTTTGTGTATAGACTACCGTAAGTTAAACCGGGTAACAATTAAGAATAAGTATCCAATGCCTAGGATCGACGACTTGTTTGACCAACTTCGGGGTGCCACTTGTTTCTCCAAAATCGACTTGAGATCCGGCTATCATCAATTGAGAGTCCGTCGAGAGGACATTCCGAAAACCGCTTTTCGCACTCATTATGGCCATTATGAATTCGTGGTCATGCCATTTGGCTTAACCAATGCTCCCGCTACTTTCATGGATCTTATGAATCGGATCTTTTGGGCATACCTTGATCGCTTTGTGGTTGTTTTCGTTGACGATATCCTTATCTATTCATCTTCCGAGGAAGAACATCAATCCCACCTCACCATTATCCTTGAAATCTTGAGAGAGCATCGGTTGTACGCTAAACTTAGTAAGTGTGAATTTTGGCTATCCGAGGTGAAATTTTTGGGCCATGTGGTATTGAGGGACGGGATTTCCATGGATCCGGGGAAAATCGAATCGGTTTTGAATTGGGAGCGTCCAAAGAGTGTGTTCGAGATTCGAAGTTTCTTGCGTTTGGCCGGGTATTACCGTCGATTCGTGTTGGACTTTTCTCGCTTAGCGGCCCCAATGACAAGACTCACTCGTAAGGGAACAAAGTTCGCATGGGATGACAAGTGTGAGAGGGCGTTTAACGAATTGAAGAAGCGTTTGACCACCGCACCTATTCTTATTGTGCCCGAGCGTGGAGTTGGCTACTCCGTTTATTGTGATGCCTCACGGGAGGGACTTGGGTGCGTGTTGATGCAACGG
>JAXBDA010009306.1:0-12829 GCA_036023075.1 Gaultheria prostrata
TATATATATCCATTGGAGGAAATAAGACCTAGATCGGTTGAGGATATGCTAACTTCACCCATTATCTCAAAAGGGCATTGATAATGCCACGACACCTTTTGTTGGTAATTCATGATAGAAGTTTCTAATTCCTAACAGAAGTTCCCAAGTTCATAACATAAGTTCCTAACATACAAACAAACGAACAAACAGTAGTAACATAACTTATCTAGTCCCCAATCATCTATACCGCAACCATCCATTTTTAATCCTTTGAAAATTTGATCGCCCTAATTTTCTGCCAACCTACTCCATATCTTCTCCCATCGCCATCCTGACATCCTCCATCATCGTCGATCACCACCATTCTAAATCACCGCACTCCTTCATAGCTGTCTTGGTCACCGTGCAAAATGGATCCAACCGATCATTTCAAAATACGACTGTGTATTCCGCTACCCTATCGATCGTCTTCTCTAAGAAAACTCTAGAACTTCAAACTTTTTGATCCATTCTTCTCGTCACGATTTTGGGTCCAAGTTTATTTGAAATTCCAAAGGTAATTCTTTACCTTGTCCTATTAATCCGCTGTACTATTATCCGGGTGCTTTTCTCGTTCTTAATCTTATCGCCATCCTCTAGCGCAACAGAAAAACCCAAGACGGCGTACCAGATGACGGTTCTCAAGCTTTTCTTGTTCTCAATCAGTGTGTTTATGAATCGATTGATGCATGCGAATCAATTGAGGGTTGATTTTTGAAAATTTTCATGTTTTGGTGAACAATATTCTTGGACGATTGGGTGGGTTTTGATGTGGGCATGTTCATTTGGCAAACATCCAAATGTTGTTCGTGTTATGATTTACTCGAAAATGGTTGTCATATGGAAATGACCATGAATGCTTGGAATGTGTTTAGCTTGATGCGGTTCGTTCCTTTGATGATTTACTGGAAAATAATGTTTGCTAGTGTTTTTTTTTTTTGTTATTATTTTTGCTCAGGAATCATGATAAATTTTTAAATAACAATAATATTTTGGACACATCACCTAGAAATTGTGGTAAAAAAATAAATGCACAACACTTGATGGTAAATTTGTAAAATGGCCATGATAAATATAACCATAGGGTAAATACATGTGCGAAAAGTAAACTTGGTAAATGTGACCCACTCTAACATTATGGTAAAAAAATGAATGTATGCCAGTAAGCATAGTAGATTCGGGGAATTGGAGATCAAATTATATTTGAATTTGTATAAGATATCCAAGATTTTGAATTCCCTCTTAATTTTTATTTGAAACAGTCAAATCAAATCCTTCTTATTTAAGGAAATTAGATACACATAAATCCTAACAAAATCTCTCTTATTTAGGAAACTACATTACATCATATTCATTGTATTAATTTATCTTGTTTCCATTATACAATTTACTTAAATTTACTATGTTCGTTGTATTGTTCATGATTACCTTGGGTAAATGGAATTTAATATGAGTATGGGAGGAGTCACTCTTGTGGCCTTTTAATTTTGGTTGTCACCAATTATATACTCCCTCCGTCCCAAATTGCTCGTTCTTTTTTAGGCATTCAACTTTTTAAAGAGACAAATTTGTTGCAAGAGTAAAGAGAGATGCTAAAAACACAACTATCCAGGTACAACACTGAACCCCACATACATGTCGGTCAATGTAATAAATGTGTATGAGACCTATATTTATGTGCGAGATTGTATTCGGTGTTGTTTCCAGATGATTTTGTTTCCTATCATTCTTGAAGAAGAAAATTGGAAACAAGTAATTTAAGTCAATCCTATTCTAGAAGACTAGAACCCAAAATATATAAATGTTATTAACAATCTCAAGATTTAATCGTTTGCAAAACAAGCAGTATTGAACGAATTTTACCTTGGTTGTGTTTGGATGACCGGAATCTTAAACCGGAATAAGAGTCTGATTACCGGAATCAAATTCTTGGGGATTTTATTGGGTACTAATAGGAATATGATTACTGGGAATCAAATTCCAAGGAATTTGATATACCTGGAGTAATTTCGTTTCGGTGTTTGGATTAATTCGGTAATCTTACGCGGGAAACAATTATTTTATAAATTTATTAAAGTCAACATTTTATTTTCTTAATGAATGAACCAGGAATATGAGATTTCCATGGGATAACGGAGGGATCAGATTCCCATTCAGTTTGGAAATGTGAGTTCTGGTTGAATAAGTTATCATCAATCACATTCATATTCATGTCTCTTCCAAACGTCGGAATTAGAAAGTTTGGAATCACATTTTCATTCCTATTTGTTTCAAACATTAGAATCATGAAAAGAGAAGGTATCATATTCTCATTCCTCCTCGAGATTGTTGTCATCCAAACTGAACCAGCGAAATGCTAGGAACTCAATTATTCAGACACAACCACAAACACAATCCGTCACATACACACGTGGGTCCCACATACTAAATGTATACGCGGGCCAATTAAATGTATACGCGTGGGTCACACGAATTTAAATGTAGGTGGAAGCTATGTTTGTACTCCCTCCGTCCCCTAAAGTTAGACACTTTTAGAACTGCGTGCCAGTTCTAAATTGCATGTATCTTTCAATTCATAATGTTTTATGTGATTTTCAAAACTTTGTTCAAAAGACTTAATTGAAATCTATCAAACGAGATTCATATTGCTTAGATAAAACATTACGAATTCAAAGATATAGACAATTTTTTCGTAGGGCTGGAATAGTGAAAGTGTCTAACTTTCCGGGACGGATGGAGTATTACCTTAATCCACTTCATTACAAGATTCCTTGCAAATTTTAGCTCAGTTTGCAAAACACAGAAAATCCGGCGGCCACACAGCAACACCATTATCGACTGCGCCGATACCCGATCGTCCAGACTGAGCCATGGCCGGAAGAAACTACTCCTACCTCCCACCAAACCCATTGAAACTCCGAGGAGCAGCACCACACCCAACCCTAATCGACGACCCTCGCCTCCTCCACGTCCACCGCCTTCCTCGCTGCCACCGACGTCGCGCTCAAGCAAGAGCTCGCCGTCGCCCTGCAGGAACTCCGCCACCTGTCCATCGCCGCTGCTGACATCAAGGTGGAGAGAGACGCTCAGGTGAGGGAGTTGCATGAGAGAGCGGTGAGGGTGGAGGCCGAAGCGCGGTCGGTCGAGGTTGCTAAAGGAGATTTGGGTCAGGTGAGGGCGGATGTGAAGGCGCTGACTGAGATTAAGAAAGATCTTACGGAGAAGTTGAAGGCGATTGATGAAGAGGTTTGTGAGGGCGCGCTCGGAATTGAAGCAATTGCCTGCGGTTAAAGAGGATATTGAGATTATGAGGAAGGACATTCAAAAAGGAAGGTCATATACAACTCTCCCCTGGCATACATAGATATCCATGCTAGATCGTGTCATTTTCCTTCGGGGGGGAATTTTTTGGGTACCGAATTAATGGGTAACCCGACCTACGTGGTACGGTGGTACCCGAACGTGGATTTGGGTTTCACGGCTTGGCCGCGCCATCTTTCCGACAATCGGAGACGTTTACTGCGTAAAGCTCATCGAGTGCTATAAATCAACTTGATTGGATATCTTTAAGTGCCTTATCAGAACACAAATATCTTGAAAAAGTGATTTTGATCCAGTGTTTGTGTCCATTTATGTTCTATTTTTTTTCAAGGTATTTGTGTTCCGATGACACATTTAAAGATATCGGATCGAGTTAATTTTCGGCACACTTATAGTACTCGATGAGCTAAATGCGGTGAACATCTCCAATTGTCGGAACGAGGCGTGGCTGCATAGCACGGTGCTGTGCGTGGGATGCACAACACCCTAGGTCCACCCGAGCGTTTCATCCGGGCCGTCCAAAAGTGTAATGGACGGTCCAGATCGAAACACTCTCTCTCCCCTTTCTCTCCATAATTTGAACCGTTCAAAACCAAAATTGGAGGCCCAGATCGTGCTCGTACGTGGTACCCACCTGACACTGATACAGTGTCATGTGCATTATGCATAAGAGCCATAGTTGATTAAAAAATACAATAGTGGTTTTTCGGACTCATGTTTTTAACTGACACAACTCTAGTTGATAATAAAAAATATATATATTGGCGTGGTTTTTTCACAGTGTAACCAACCGGCACAAATTAATATCCTACATATTTAAAGACTAAAACCATTTGAAAAAAAAGCACATATATGTTCAAATATTTTCTTACACTGATTGTTTGTTGCTTTTCAAGTACTGCTAATACATAAATAACAAACAATTAGAATCAATTCGAAAAGTAAAAAAAAATAAAAAATACTCATCCCATTCTCATGTCCCCTAGCTCTCTCCCACGTCCCCTCCTCCCACGGGCCACACCCCAGGCCTCTCTCTCTCTCTCTCTCTCTCTCTCTCTCTCTCTCTCCTAGTCTCTTAATTTCAAAAAACAAAAACAAAATTATTCTAGAAAATTAGGATTTGGAATTTGGAAGTTTTTGTAGGCAAAACACATTGCTGCTACCATCCACCTCTTTGTAGTAAATCCTTTCGTTGAAAAGCTACCATCTACCTCTTGTAATTAGTCACCCATTGGTGGGAAAGTGTTCCTTTTGTACATAAGTAATTGTCAAGTGATTGAGAAAGGGGAGGAAAATCTTCAACTGAAGTAGAAAATAAGGTAGAAGAAAATTTTAGTTTAAAATTTTTGGACATAAGTAAGTATCTCTCCATGTTCATTTTACTGTTGTCTTAATTTCATATTAATGTTGGACAGATACATAGAGTTAGTATTTTACCTTGACTTGGTCCCCTAATTATTCTCCAACAAAATCAAACGACTATCCTACTTCTCCTAATATTTCTCCACTATATCAGAGGGTAGCCGGATTATCTCTAACAAACTATTGCCAACAGAATACTAATGTACACGAGAGCCTCTGATTCCTTTCTTCTTTCTTTACAAATATACAGTGGAACTATTACTTACATGTTCACTTGTTTATTTGCTACTATTTTCATACGGTTTCAAGTGTAAGGAAACAATTGGTTCATGAGTTTACTTCGCTGTACAGAAGGAGGCTCGAAGGTCATTGTATCTTGGGGAAAGAGCGTCATTTAACCCTGTGCAGAAGGGAGTGTATCTTTCCTGAGGAGAGCGCCATTCGCGTGTCTCGATGGCTTTTCTAACCCTTTCTCTATCTATTTTATTTATTGAATTGGATTGATTAATATTATTAGTTTTATTATTCTAATAGAAATTCCTATTCTATATTTTTTCCAACAATCTTAGGAAAGTTAATATTTTTGGATTTTCTGTAAGAGTAATTTTTTGGGCGGGTGGTTGTTGTGATTACTATTGTTTTGTTTCAAAAAGAAAAAAACGATATGCTCTGACTGGTTAATCATTTTTTTTTTTTTAACGGCAAAGAATTTTATTAATCCTTGAAACAAAGATTAAAAGGGAGGAGGAGCAAAGCAACAATGAGGAGAGAAAACTCCAACATGAGAAAAGCAACCTCGGACCCAAGGAAAACAGGAAAGCAAGTAGCTAACCAAAAAGAAAAACCAGGACATGTCCCTGGAATGGAAAAACAGAAGAAATAAAAGCAAGAGATTTAAATTACATGGAATCCAGTAGAGTGTTCATCCTGAAAATGAGATCGTCCATAGAAAAATCAGATCCTCCATCCTTGGTCTTAACCCAAAGAGCAATCCTGGACTTGATGAGATCACTGGCTTTGTCCCAGTTAGGAGGAGAATTTTCAAATACCAGTTTGTTTCTTAAGTTCCAAATGGTCCATAGAACAACCAAGGGTGTAACATCCCAAATAAGCCTTTTTTTCTTCTTCAACTTCCAGCCTTTCCACCATAGGAATAGATTAACCACCGAAACTGGGGATACCCATACCACGCCCCACCATGACATAATGTTAGACCATAGATCCCAGACAGGCTGACAATGAAGCAATAGATGGTCGACAGATTCTAGTTCTGTGGAGCAGAATTTACATAGAGCCTCTACTTCGTTTCTGATAATTCCTAACCTGAGAAGATATTCAGCAGATTTAATTCTACCAAGATGAACCAACCAGCAGAAGCACTGAATTCTGTATGGAGCCACATTCCTCCAGATGAGATCGAAAGCAGAGGATGCAACATGAGATTTAGGGTTGGCCAATTCATACAGGGACTTAACACTAAAGGATTTAGAAATATTTCCATCCCAAACCAGACTGTCATCAACACCATAAGAGATTAAGATACCAGAGCCATCCAAGATTGAAAGAAATTCGTTCATTAGATCTACCTCCCAGTCAAAAAGGTTTCTTCTCCCCAATCATGAGCTTCCTGTCGCCTTGCCAAGACCTCACTGAGAAGTTCATTCTGATGACGAACCAATCTGAAAATTGGTGGGAAAGCCTCAGCAAGGCAGTGATCTCCCAACCAAACGTCCAGCCAAAAAAGAGTAGAGTTACCATCTCCAACTTTAATCCTTACATTGCTCCAGAAAATAGAGTACATTCTTGGATTTCTTTCTTTTGACTCCAAAATGTCTTTCCAAATGGTTGAAACCCTCTTTGACAGATTAGAATTTGGAAGCCAGTTGCTTCCCCTCATTTTGTATTTAGATTTGATTACCTTCCTCCATAGAGCTTCCTTTTCCATGCCGTATCTCCACCACCATTTGAAAAGTAGTGCATCATTCATTTCCTTAATGTTTCTTATCCCTAGACCCCCCCAAGCTTCTGTTTTGGGTAATGAATCCCCAAGCTACCAAGTGAAGTTTCTTTTTCAAATCAGAGCTGCCCCAGAGGAATCTAGCTTGGATTGATTCAAGAATTTTTACTACTCCTTCAGGGATTTTAAAAAGAGACATGAAAAAGATGGGTAAACTACACAACACAGATTTGATCAAGACGATTCTTCCACCTAGGGACAGATACCTCCTTTTCCAAGAGGCAAATTTACCTCTGAATCTATCAATAATAGGCTTCCAAGTTGATTTCCGTTTAGGACTAGCACCAAGCGGCATGCCTAAGTACTTGACTGGAAGTTTTTGGACTTTACAACCAAGAACATGGGCAAAGGGAGAGAGCTCATCATCTGATAGTCCAACACCACAAAGAATTGTCTTATGGAAGTTGATTTTTAGTCCGGATAAGTCCTCAAAATCACCTAGTAACTTCTTAATAACTTGGACCTCTTCCACTTTGGCCTTACAAAACACCAAAGTGTCATCAGCGAATTGGAGATGAGTAATGGCTGGGCCATCAAAACCCATCGATAGTCCAGTGAGAGTACCCTGGTTGAGAGCTTTTTTGAAAAGCCAATTGAGACCCTCAGCAGCTATAATAAATAGAAATGGAGAAAGGGGATCTCCTTGCCTAACACCCTTCTGCATTTGAAATTCCTCACCAGAGGATCCATTAACTAAGACAGATATCCATGCAGATGAAAGACATTCTTTAATCCATTTGTTCCATTTTTTAGGGAAGCCCATGAGTTTCAACATTCTCAAAATATAATTCCAGTTAAGCTTATCAAAAGCTTTTTCAAAATCAAGCTTGATAATGAGGCCTTGTTTTCTACTCTTTTCCCAGAAATCTACAATCTCATTAGCTATTAGGATGCCGTCTTGAATGTTCTTCCCTCCAGAAAAAGAAGATTGAACCTCCCCCACAATCACAGGGATTGTGAGTTTGATTCTAGCGGCTAGAATCTTAGAGAGAATCTTATAAAAGCTTCCAATTAGACTAATAGGTCTATAATCAGTGAGGCTCAAAGGGTTATCCACTTTAGGAACTAAAGTGATAAAAGAGGAATTGATACCTTTGGGGAGTTTCCCATGCTTGTGAAATTCCTTGAGAAAAGCCATAATGTCTGCCTTCATAAATTTCCAGCTCTTCTTGATGCTTAGCATATTGAAACCATCTGGACCAGGTGCTTTACTGCCATCACATGATTTTAAGATGATCCAAGTCTCCTCTTCAGAAAAATCAGCAGTAAGTTGAGCACTCAAATCAGAACTGATAGCCTCCCCCAAGTTTTCTTCAAAGAAAGGCCTTACAACATTTGACTCCGTGTATAAGCTTTGAAAGTGGCTAAGCACAGCCTGCTTAATAAGAACAGGATCAACAACAAGAGAGCCCCCCAAATGAAGTGAATTGGTCATGTTTTTCCTTTGTCTAGCTGAAGCCATAATGTGAAAAAAAATTGGTGTTTTCACTCCTAATAACTGCCAATTGACTCTGGATTTTTGCCACCACATTCTTTCCAGAGTTCTACTAAGCTTCCACATTTCAGCCTTGAGGATTCTTCTTTGAGAGTAATCAGCTTCTGAGAGATTTCCTTCTTCAGCTTGAATATCCAGGTTATGAATATCTAACTCCACCATGTCCAGC
The DNA here is from genome assembly GCA_036023075.1 of Gaultheria prostrata. NCBI lineage: Eukaryota > Viridiplantae > Streptophyta > Magnoliopsida > Ericales > Ericaceae > Gaultheria > Gaultheria prostrata. The sequence continues at coordinate 8,386 of JAXBDA010009306.1, forward strand.
TTTTTCTGGATGTTGCCAAAAGTATCTTTTGCCCAGATTTTCAATGCCTCTTTCATCCCTTTAAGTTTCATACATATTCTCACAGCTGCCCATTTGTGTTTGTGATTTACTAGCCATTCCTTTTCCATAATTTTCAGGCACTCTTTATCCTCCAGCCAAGCATTAAAAAACCTGAATGGTTTTAGACCCCAGTCCCTTTCATCTTCCATTAATAAAACTGGGCAATGATCAGACAAAGTTCTAGGGAGACCCCATTGCTTTAGGTTGAATTTTTCTAACCATTCTGAGTGTAAGAGGAACCTATCAAGTCTGCTCCATTTTTCATCCAACTGGGAATTTGACCAAGTGTAACTTCTTCCCAATAATTGTAAGTCCATGAATTCCATAGTTTCAATGAAATTGTTCAATTCTCTCATGCCTCTATCTCTTGTTGAGCAGCCTTGTCTTTCTTCTATGGATCTGATTTCATTAAGGTCTCCACCCAGGCACCAAGGCTCAGAAAAATAAGCTTTAAGAGTGGTAATGGTATCCCATAACTTCCTTCTATCAATTGCTGAACAGGGTCCATAGACATTAACTAAGATACAGCTGAAACCAGAAGAAAGAAACCCTGAAAGCAGAATAAAATTTCTGCTACAGCAGGCATCCACTAGATTGAAAAGACTAGATTTCCAAATGCAAAGCAAACCCCCGGAAGAGCCATCAGAATCTACTTCCATGAAACAAAAATCACTATGACCCCAGATTGTTCTAATGAGAAAACTATTGGTAGATTTGAGCTTAGTTTCTTGTAGCAAAAGAAAATCCACATCTTTGTCTCTTAACAGCTTTTTGAGTTTGCCTCTTTTTTCCTTCTTCCCCAAACCTCTAATGTTCCAGGAGAGAATTTTCATTTTGAAACAATTAAAGATTCAGACCGCCAACTACACCATCTGGACAGATTATTTTACTAATTACCTCATCATCGTCTCCCATAAAATCTTCCTCCAAAATTTTTGAGACTGTCCAAACTGCCTCTTCCTCATCTAAAATGATTATGTTCCTGTTCTTGATTCCATCAGAGGAAATAGATAGAGCTGCTGCTGCAATTGCAGACCTGAAAACCACATTCTTCTTCTTCTTCCTGCCACCTTTCTTGGACTTTGGAATTCCGATTAATTCTTCGATGGATTTCCGTCTTCTCTTGTGTTTAATTGCTGCTTTTTCCTTTGAAGAATTAGGAAAATTTCTGTTGAAAGGCATAACACTCCAGCTGGAATCATTCTCCCCGTCCAAGTTGGTTTTCCCCACATTATTGGGAATAAATATGTGATTGGTGGTTGAGTTATGGTAGGAATTAAGACTGCGAGAAAGTGAAGAGTTTTTTGCTATTTCAAAGCATGCAGGTGTGACCTTTGCACTACTCAAGAAGACCTGTGACTGATCCAAATTTCTAGAATCCATCAAGATAGATTTGAATGTGATCAATTGCAACTTCTCATTATTTTGAAAAGTTGAAACTATGCCCTCCACCAGATTTTCTTCAAAATTGCCAGTTGTTTCGTCTACCACTTCCACCTCATCCAAATTGTTGACTGGAATGTTATTTTCCAGTGCATTTGCCACTACAGCATTATCTTGAGCCATTTTATCTCCCTCATCCATATTTGCTTTTTCGTTTTCCCTCTCATCAAGGTTGGGGCCCAAATCTGGATTGCTTTTGTTATTACCATCTCTGGGGTCATCTTCCATTCTGCCATACGGATTGGAGACACTGCTAGGGAGAAGATTGGAATTTATACTTCTGAATGATTCTTCCTCTTCAACTCTAACTGAGTAATTAACCCCCAGAATTTCAAATTCAACACAACCACTGATTTTCTGAATGTGATTTGTAGCTATAAGAATTCTTCCCTTTTCATAAGATTCTTCGCGCAAAGTGGCATCATCCGCTTGTAGAAATTGTCCCCAAGAATCACCAATAATCTTAAAGTTAGGAATGGACCAACCATTAAGTGGCATTCCAAAACAAGCAAGTCAGACAAACCTTTCTTCTTTTGCAGCTTCACCATTCCAGGGATTTAAATCTTCTAACCAGATTTCCCACCACTCCTCCTTTATCATATCATCTCTAGATTCTGATGAGAGAAAAGTGATGATGACAAATCTGCCACCAATAGATTTGATATGCTTAATCTGAGGGTATTCCATTTTGAGGACACTTTCCAGATATTTGGAAGAAACAAGTCTTCTAACTTTTGCAATCGCGCTTTTCTCTAACCATACATTCCCAATTGGCTGAATATGAAACTTTTTAGAGCTATAATGAATAGAAGCCTTTCCTGCTCCCGAGAATATCTGTACATCTGAATTCTGCTTCCATTCATTGACAAGAGGTTTTGAGTGAGATACTTCAGCATGAGCAAGACTAGGGTTTTTAACTCTGTAAACCAGATTTTTGACTTTCGGTTGGGATTTTGGATGAGATTGGTGAAATTGTTGCCGCTGTTTCCCTGCCCCAAATTTTGCGAAGTGCACCACCAGTTTTTGACCCCAGTACCAAAAGCCATTTGTGTTAGTAATGGCTGAGTGTGCATACCTATTGCTCCTGAATCTAACAAAACCGAATTGTTGATTTGTAATTTTGCTTTTCTTATTGGGGATGAAGACCTCACAGACTTTTCCAAATCTCGCAAAAAGATTGAATACCCAAATCTTTCTAATTGAAATAGGAAGATTATCAACAAATAGAGTAGATTCCAGATCAGACATTGTGAACCCAGCCAAATAACTAAGCTTGCAACAGAGATAAGAAATAACACTAGAAAGTGGCCATGAGCTCCCCTTACATTTCACCGGAGAAATCCGATGAAATAGGACGCGAAGCTTTTCCCCTTACACCTCCTCAGAAATTAATCCAAAGAGGTAGGACGCGGAAGTGCCACACCCAATAGAAAGCAACTGTAGAGCCACCAAATTGAACAATAAGAATAGCTCTACAATCACACCCAAAAGGAGCACCCTTTTCTTGCTGGAATGAAACCAAAATTGCTCAGAAATTGTTCCCCCCGAGAATCCTTCTCCAGAAAATCAGTACATGAGAGAAAAGCTCTGAAATCGTACCCGAAAGGAACCTCCTCTTCCTGTTTGAATAGTGTTTAAAACTCAGAAGCACAGGGATTATCAGCGAAAATACTCTGGAATCAGTAGATCAACATCAACCAAATAGCAATCGATGAGATGCCCAGTCGATTTTCACCCATTGGTGTCGTGTTGAGAGATATTGAGAGATGTAATCAAAGGGAGAGCAAATACGGCGATGGAATGCCCAGAAAACTCTCACCCTAACTCTTATCCACGGACTTACCGCAGGCGGCAGGTGGAGGTCAAGTTAGAGCTCCAGAAATCCTTGATTCCCTAACAGCCAGTTTGCTTGGTCTGAAGGTTTGGATATGGATGGGGAAAGAAAATGGGGTTGAACACCGAGATCGGAGAGAAAGCCCCAGAAGAAGAAAACACCGGACAACAAAACCGGAGTGAAGCCCACCGAGCAATAGCCTCTGCAAAAGGATAGAAACAAAGGCAGAGAGAAAGCAGCTGAGCGACTGGTTAATCATATTAGTAAGCATGAAGCATGAATTCATTTACGTGTGAAGTTAATTTTAGTTGGTTAAGAAATGCATTTTCACACTTTCATATGCATCATGGAATTGGGATAATCATCCTCCTGCTGTGATGATAAAAATCATGCTACACCTGCATATAGGAGTACACAGTTGTGCAGTATGTCATGTTGAAGTTCAAAATGAGTGGAGTACTTGTATATGTTTCTTCACAGGAGAATATATGCGTGATTGGGACTATATTGTAGCTTTGGGTGTAAATATAATTTTTTTGAGGAAATAATTGATGGAGTTACTTTTGCTTCCTTTATTACTTTAAAACAAGTCAGTTTCTATCCGGATTGAAAAAAAAAATATGGTAGACAGAGTTTTGGCCGACAATATGTATGACCCTACACTACTAGAATAATTGATAAAGATCACACTAAGAAAATTTGAAAGATTACGGTTTTGATGAAACCGTGATAAAGAAATGCAAGGTAAGTTTTTAATGTCACTTTGCTAATAAACCGTAGTGATTAATAACAACTATCACAGGTTTAAGAGAACTGTGATTATAATTGCTTAATTTCATCACATTTCCCAACAAGTGTGATAAAATGTGTTTATTTCCACCACACTTTGTTACAAGTGTGATAAAATGTGATTTATTTTAATCACGTCGTGTTACAACCGTCATAAAAACTTTTTTATCACATTTTTTTCAACCGTGATAAAACGTGTTTCGCATATTTTAACCACACTTCGATTACAAGTGTGATAAAATGTATTTATTTCACCACGCTTTGTTATAAACCGTGATAAAATGTGTTTATTTTAACCACACTTTGTTACAACCGTGA
>JAXBDA010009307.1:0-12829 GCA_036023075.1 Gaultheria prostrata
CTCATTGAAAACTTTAATGCGGTGCAAAAAAAATTCAAAAATTATTTTGATAAATACATTAATTTTTAGTTTGAAAATTGCACGTGGTTTCGTAGTGAGCAAACAAATTGGGACAGAGGGAGTATTATTATATGTTTAATATTTTTTATTTCAAAAAATGTTCGAAGAAGCATACAATTTGACTAAAGCCTTTTTTCACCTCATTTTTTAATGTTGCCCACTACAAAATAGTTAGCTATAGGACAAAATTCGGAGGGGATTGAGTAAAAAGTTGTGTGATATTATAAAACCCCCAAAATAACGATTTTCCCGTGCGCTCAAAATGGTGACTTGCTACTGGATTGACCAGTGGCCTTATTTGGTGGTAAGTCTTCCCTTATTGCGTGGTAAGTGTTGCCTTATTGAGTAGTAATTTTGTGCATATATGGTAGTATGTATTTCTTTTGTTCGTGGTAAGTAATTTTGGAGGGAAACCCGCAAAACCACCTCGGTTTTTGGTAAAACCACTTGTTTTTTGGATCCGACGGCTGAGATTCATTTATTTTACATCCAATGGTCCAAAAAAAGTGGGGCACCGGTGCCCCAATACCATTTTGGGGCACCAAAGAAAAGTTCATAGGAAACACAACAGACCAAAAAACTAGAAAAAACAAAACAAGAGAATAGCAGAGCCATGCCGTGAAACCCCAAGACAGGGCTTGAAAATAATACTTTTAGAAAGTTTAGGTGGGTGCAGTGGCGGACCCTAAAATTTAATGTAGTGGGGGCATTTAATTGATTATGTCGAAAAAATTTGTTTCATAATAAATAAAATACTACCATCATCAACCCTTTGGATGGAGGATAAGGTGTAGAAAATGTACCCATATCCAAAAAAAAATATATTCATATCTATGACAGTATATTGATATCCGAACTTATTTGTCATATTATCTTATGTCTAATGGGATGCTGTTAGCAAGACCCTTTATAATAAACAACAATGAGTAAAAAGTTTATATCCCAAGCAATTTATAAACTGACAATGGTAAATCAAACAATGTTATAGAAGAAAATTGATACATGAAATGAGATAAAATCTAATTTGTTTCACTTTACAAACGAATGTTCTATTTTAATTGTATGTGTTATTTATATAATTACTCAAAATATATAAAAGCACAAGTGAAAATTTTCAATTTTGGATGGGGCACGTAAACCTACGTGCCCCATATGGGTCCGCCCCTGCGTGGGTGTACATGTGAGTCAACTTGACGAAGCGCTTTAGTACAATTATTAGAGGTTGTTTTCTCGTGGGTCCCACCTTATGTTTTAAAAAAAAAACTAGTATCATACACAAAAGTAATGTGAATATATGTATTGGTCAAGTTTTGGATGAGATCAAACTATTCGATTGGTCAATATCAAAATAGATATTAACTGACGAAGAGGCCGTTTCAGAGACTAACTTAAGAATTAAGAATTTTGCAGTTTTGTTTTTATTCAAATTTTTTTTGCCTTTGTTAGTTTTCCGTCAAGCTTTTGAGGATGGTAGGAAGGGAGGACCCAAGAAGAGGCAAATGGGTCAATTGACTCCGCTGGATTAAAATTTTCTACAGACGTGTACATATATTTCTGGATATTTTAGTAATTTTGCCCCAAGACTTTACACTCATTCACTATATCTTGCCCCAAGACATGAAATATATACAACATTTGTAGATTCTTGACCATACTGATAGAAAATCTTAACGAGCCGGTATGCATCCGTAACTCCAACGGGCCTGTGGATGCACCCACTTTCTAAGTTGTATGTATAGATCTCAATCCAGGTCCATTCAGTAGAATTGCTGGTTTTAATGTTGGGTTGGGTTGGCTTAAAAAGCCCATTAGTCATCCATTCAGACGACTGTCTCCTTTGTCCACCACCAGTACCACCTATGTTTAACACAATGGTGCTTCTTAATTTCTACTACAACTTAATAAACTCTAAATTTACCATTTCCAACATTTTCTCGAAATACCACAAAAAATGGAGAAAATAAAATTTTATTTTTGGAATTTACATTTTAATAAAAAGAAGTAGGCGTTTTTAGAGTATCTCCTAAGATTTTTAAATAACGGTTTCGCGATGCGTAACAATTACGGTTTTGGTAGTATCAAACGTTGGGTAAGGAAAATTGAGTGTAGCAGTCATGAATTTTTTTTAAATCAGTTTTTGGCGAAAAATAATTTTAAGTTGCTTAACTTACCCGCAATGGTCGAATATCGGCCGTAACAATTCTGAACCAGTCCTTGAATCGGATATGGACCGATACATAATGGAAACCGGCTGATACGCATGCAATTTTTACTCTTACCAGTATACCAAGGTGTAACGGTATTGGAGAACCTAAAAACCATTACGTAATGACGGTTATGTTACGTAACGGCCGGTATTTAAAATTATGGTATCTCCTTGTTAGTAATATTATGTTTTTTTTCTTTTTCTTACTCCACACTTCCACTTCCCAAATCACTGTTCATTGCTGGCATCATCATTTTTTCATGAGAATTGCTCACATCATCTCACTCCATTTCCTTCACCCCAACACTTTCCCAAGTCACTTATTTATTGGCCAATTTCCAATTAATTTTTTTTTCAACAATTGATCATTATGTGTTTACTTTTTACAATCCAATATTTGCATGTGGTTTATAAAAACTACTCCCTCCGTCCTTTTTTAAGTGATCCATACGGGAATACGTGCAATTTCAAACCCCTAAAAAACTTATTTCTCTATATAATTCTTTAAATTTTTTTATACCAAATTAAAGTGTTCATTGAGTACTTTAATTTGGTGAAAAAAAAAATTAAAATGTTCTACGGAGGTGCCTTTTTTAACGTCCACAAAAATACACGCTTCCCAAGCGGGTCATTTAAAAAGGGACGGAGGGAGTATGATGAAAGTGTAAGCTAGGTACTAACATCATTATTCACAAGTACCGCGCTTGCTCTAGATTTTGATCATGTGGTTGAAAGAGGATGACCCAATTGATATGCAGGAGTAATTTGTAGGGAACCATGTTATATAACTGTCAAGTTTAGATTCTGGATCTTTTAGTTCAAACCTGCTTAATTTGCAAAAAAAAAAAAAAAAGGATGAGGTTTTCACTAGCCTCAAAAATCACTTAGTTATATACAATTACTATAAAAACGGCACCGCACTACCCGAACAACAAACCATCAATTAAATTAATTTTACAAAAATTCCAAGCCAATTAATATAATCTCATAACGACTGAATAAGATTAAGATTGACCTATATAGCTTAGCCAAAAACAAAACCAATTGACCTACAGTTCTCAATTTTACAAACTAAGAAGCCCAAATAAATATAGAAACACCTACAGTCTTCTCTGCAGTCAAACCTTCATGACCGAAAAATAAAATGCTGGGGACATATAATCAAGTAAATCAGGAATGGTGTCCAATGGCTTTGCCACAAAGAAGGACATTAGAAGGAATGTCATATTCATTTGCAAGGCTGTGAATGGGGTTGTATACTCTGAGATAGAATTGCTGCCCCAAGTACCGCCTTTCCCATATTGCAGACCTCATATTCCACATGCCTTGGTTGTCCAAAGACACCAATATAGCTGTCCACGAATTCGGATACACCTAAAAGCACATAACGAAAGAAACCCGGGCCAATATTAGGTCAGATGAATGAGAAGATTGGGACACGAGACGAAAAAACAGAAGATAACCCATTTTGGTGGGATGATAACACTTCATTTTAAACTGTTTGTTAGATTTACCTGCGCAGTGTGTCTTGTAAGAGCATCCTCTAGATTGTATGCTTTTCTACTGGCATCTGTCCACTGTCCGGATCCGTATCTATGATTGTTGAAATGGCAAATGATCAACAAAGTATGCTCCATTTATTGAAGAAAGTTTTGCACACAAGTTATGAGAGGACAAGCAAAGGATAATAACTTACCCAACAACCCAGAAATCGTAACCATCAAGATGCCACGACTGGATAGCGTTTTCATTGTTTTGGAAAACAACTTCAATGAAATCATGGAGGGAGACAGGCACAACGGATGTGGCTAGAGATGCAGGGCCACCAGATGGAACGCTTTGGATTGAATTCATATCAAAGACTCCGGGGATGTTGAAATAATCGGCAAGCTTCAGAGGAGTATCAGGATCAATGTAGGAGACCCTGTTGACCGCATATCGTAGTTTGCCATTGATGAGAGGTGCTGAGTTGGCGAATTCAAATGTCCTCGTTGTGTTGATCTTTCCATAATGGAATGACCCTTGAGGATTTGGCCTGGCTGCATTTGCTGTCAAGTTCCACCTTTAAGAAACACACAGGAGAAAAATTAGATTACACTGGAGCAAAGATGGAGCAAGCATAATTAAACACTTGATGTCCAGTGACTCGAGGACATTTCTTTCGCCTTTGTCATTGGCTTCTTAATGTTGTGTTGTTCAAATGGAAACTATTATGCCATTCTTCTAATGGAAACTACAAACAGCAATTAGGAGCCTAGCTCTAACAAGCCTAAATCTCGGCTGTGCACTTTCTTGTAAAATTGAGTACTCTGTGGACTCACAATTTGTACTGCTTATATATACCTGAAAGATCTGGCTTGCTGGATGGACCAGTCTACTTCGTTAGTGGGACCAGCAGGCAAAGGTCCAGAAACTGCAGATTGGGAGTTTGTATAGTGTAGGACAGACGTAGCCGTGAGAATAGTCTGTGTAAACCTTGTAGATGCAACAATGTAGTAGTCCTTCGGAGGCTGATCCAAAGTTACTAGAATGGACATCGATTGGCCAACATGCAAGTCAAGAGAGTCATACGTGTTCTGAACAACGTTTGATCCCTCCACTTCAACTAGCTTCATTTTATGGCCCTGAATCCTAAAATTTAAAGAGGTTGACAAGCCCACATTTGAAATCCTGAACATGTAGGTTTTTCCTGAAAGGCAAAAAAAAAATGAACTTATTCAATAGAAATGGTTTTTTACATAATTAAAAAAATTGTTCAGAGTTAAACCTCAATCGGATAACAAAAAAGGTAAGTAATATTCAAATGAAGCGCTTACCTTGATCACCGCTAAAGGTATTCTTAGTCTGCCCATTTATAAGGATGCCATCAGGAAAGGGAAGAGATTTGCCCGCGTCCAAATATTGCTGCTGCAATACCTGCAATTATCAAGACATGTTATTTGAAAATGATGTATACGTTTTGGTCACCCATTAGAGCATGAAAGTTAAGTTTGATTTCCTGGTGGTGTAAGTTATGTTTGATTCCCTGGTGGTGCCAATCTTATGTTCACATCTCAAATTTATTATTTTTGCTGAATACTAGTAGCAATCAAGATACATATGTACTAGAGATATTCCTCACCTTATGGCTGATCTTAAGCCAATCACCAATAAGTAGAGTAAAGTCCTGAGCAGGTTTCGGATACGGTACACGGATAACAGATCTTGCATAGACATTTAGTCCTCCAAACCCTCCAGCAGCTTTGTGCAATAGAGTTGATGGAAAGTATGTATAGGTTCCAATCTGATCTTTGGTTTGAAACTTGTAGGTGTAGTTTGAGTTGGGAGGGATTGGGCAATTAGTTCCTAACACTCCATCTTGCCAAGAGTTCTTCCTCTGCTTGATTCCATTCCTGGAAGATAAATGTGTAAACAAAAATAATTTGGACAAAAAGCACCGTAAATTAGGAATATAATCTTTAGCAATATTCTTTTTCAGATCAAAGGTCAGGGTATTCTCTTTCTCTTACATTGAGAAAGCTACATATTCAGCAACCTGATCGTACACTAAACCCGAAGTAAAGAGACTACAGTGGTGAAAGGCTAAAGCTTAGGTTAAACCTAATCAAACCAAACCGAAGTTTTCACAACACCACTGTCAATTAAGGTCTTACCATCCCCCTAGCATTTCCATGACCAGTAATCTTACTGGTCTTTTCCTATTTTATCTGAACTTCTCTTAAGTTAGTGGTACCCCTATCAATTCAGAAAGTTTTACGGTTTAAAACTTTTAGATCACGGATAACATTACACTATGAATATCCCTATGCTCGTAAACAAATTCCAGAGTATACTGGTGTTTTGCTCTTATCAACAAACCATTATCCATTATGCATAATCCACAATGGATCGTTAATTTTGTATACGAGTTATGAAACAGCCGGGAGATTATGTGTTCCAAGTTTAGATAAGAAAAATAAGGGAATTAACTCAGTTAATCAAGCCATATGAACACCACAAAGAAACTTAAAGCCAAATACAATGCCAAAATCAAAAGATGGACAAGTAATGTGAGAGGAACCCTTACCATGTCAAGAGAAAAGGGTCATCCAGCTTGTTGATGACATTGATAATCAGGTTGTCATTAGTAACAGCATCTATTGTAGGCCCGGGAAATTGCCCATTTATAAGAATGACCTTCAAAAATCAAAGACTACAAAGTTCAGAAATCATGCAATTACTTGATGAGCATTAACTAAATCATGACAATTCATCAGCCAACTGTAGAATAAAAATCTTATCATTAATCCAACCTGTTGAGGAACTCCCAGAGGTGAAGCTGTTCCATAAGTGACAGTCCATGTGTAGTAGAAATAAGGATCTTCTGCTTTTACCATACAAACACTCAAGAAAGCCAGAGCAGCAAAGATTGAATGGAGTAAATGTGTTCTTCCCATTGTAGCAGCAGAAGTAACACCAAAGCTCTTGAATCTACCGACAAAATGAGACCATATTCATGCTTGTTAAAAAGAAAATTTTGAGACCATTTCCACACAAGACATTGAAAAACCCAAATAATCAAATGTAGCAAGCCCAGATCTTCAAATAGCAAAATTAACTTCTCTGGATGGAAATGGCCAATGATCTGCTACGAAAATCAAGTTTAACAAACCGAACCAAACCCACATGTATGCACAAACCAAATGAGACCATACCCACAGTAGACAATTAAAAACAAATATACAAAGAAGGCAAATCCAGATCTCCAAGTAGCAAAATGTAACATCAGAAGAGGCTAATGGGCTATAAATTGCTACCAAAAATGAAGCAAGAAAAAATGAGGGTAATGGGCAAAATGTAAGCAGATACCCATTATCAAACAAACTTATTTTCGTACAAAAAAAGAGGCATTTATATGCATACAAAAGCAAAAACCACATGGGAAATCTTGGGTCTTGGAAAAATTGAAAAAGACTGACAAGTAGAAAAAGCAGAGCAAAATCATCACCAGATCCGAAAGGAAACAAGAAAACAAAATGAGAGGAGAAACGGGAACGTACCAAGTACAAATCTCGCTAGTCTACAGGAATGCAAATGAGAAGAAAGAACACACTCTCTCCATATCTAGTGCGTATGTATCTCTGTGGACTAGTAAATCACAGTCGAAATGAAGTCCACATCTGCCTAATTTATACCCATGTGCAGGTATATTTATCAATTTTCTGCGGTGAGGGTTTAATTTTTTTTTATGGGAATCCAAGGGGGTGGGGGGTAGGCTGGCATTGAGCTCATACTTTGGCGGGTTTCACGCGTTACCGCGTAATCATGAATTGCATCAACAAGGCCGTAACTAACCCACTCCGTATTCACATTGATTAGTCTTTCTCTTTTCTTTTCTTTTTTTTGGGAAAAGTGAAGGTGAAGGAATTAACTGACAGACGTCGGAAATTGACCGGTGCGCTCCATAAATGTCGCCGTTGGTTTACGGATTAGTAGTAGTACGAGTTTAGAGCATGATTCAATGAGGCTCAGTTTTCCAAATTTTGATAAAATCAATCCTAGATTCTATAAGTGGGGAAGAAAATTTGATAAAATTTGAGATTTTATCAAATCAAGGTTGATTTTATCCTCAAGATTTTATCAAATGGGAAGCTGGGCCTAAATCGATTAGGTTTGTAACCGGGCAAAGGAATAGACAACCCTATTTGGGGTGTGTATCATATGTACACTTACCAATTACTTATATGAATACAGAATTACGTTATTTTATACTCCCTCCGTCCCTTTTTAAGTGATCCATATGTGAATATTTGCAATTTCAAACCCCTAAAAAACATATTTATCTATATAATTTTTTAATTTTTTTTACACCAAATTAAAGTGCTCATTGAGTACTTTAATTTGGTGCAAAAAAAATTTAAAAATGTTTTACGGAAGTGCCTTTTTTAACGTCCACAAAAATACACATTTCCCAAGCGGATCACTTAAAAAGGGACGAAGGGAGTAAATGTTATGGGACGTATTAAAATGTTATAAATTATAGAAAAAATGTTATTAACGAAAAAAAATTTAACGACCAATCCCAATAGCTCCATTTGATAGCTTTAACTCTAATATATTTGGGTTCTGAGTCTTATAAGCTATAAAATGCAACACCCCTTCCCCTCTCCTCCTCCTCCTAACGTTTGACCAAAAAAAACCTCCAATATATTTTTTGGTGCAAAAAATAAATATATGATTGAACACGCAACCTCATATGTAGAGAGCATGGACCTTACTGCTATATTACAAATTACATTCATATAAATTTTGTAAATATGTATATATATACATTTTTTTTATTTTTTATTTTTATAATAGAGTGCCCCTGCCCTGGTGTAACTCTGCCACTGATCATGAGAAAACAAGATCCCAGTGAAATCCACATAGTGTGTGTGTAAAGCACAGGACCACTTACCATGAAAACGGCAACCTTGCTACATACTCCGAAATTTTTTACCCAGAAAATACCCAAAGACACACACTTGTGTGTGTCTTTGGGTATTTTCTGGGTAAAAAATTTCGGGGCCCCTATATTTTCTGTGAAAACGGAGGAGGATAATGCTATGGGTATAGACCCAAGGCACAGATATTGTACCTTTATTTGTTTGTATGGACAAATAAAGCTTTATGGTACTCGATCTGTAAAAACCCACTTACCCACACATCACCATGCAGCCGCTATTGCACAACTTACGAATCCGGAGTTAGTATTAATTTAATTTGCTTTGTTCGGTTAAGGTTTTGAGAATCGGGGGTTTTACATTTTCGGTGGGCCCCCACATGCAGCACATTGTTTTTCTCTCCTTTCCATTTTTGAAAATACTACTCCATTTTCTTCGTCCCAAATTGTTGGTCCTTCTTTCCATTTTGGGATGTCCCAAAATAATTATCCTATTTCTAAAAACATCCATCAAAGCAGGGTCGCTTTCCACTTTTACCCTTAAAAAGTATTTTTTTCTATCTCAATTGGCTTGTCCATTACTCCCTCCGTCCCTTTTTAAGTGATCCATACGGGAATACGTGCAATTTCAAGCCGCTAAAAAACATATTTCTCGATATAATTTTGTAATTCTTTTGATACCAAATTAAAGTGTTCATTGAATACTTTAATTTGGTGCAAAAAAAAATTAAAAACGTTCTACGGATGTGTCCTTTTTAACGTCCATAAAAATACACGTGTCCCAAGTGGATCATTTAAAACGGGACGGAGGGAGTATCTTTTATTTCATAACGGTTCTTATGATTTTGAAAACTTAAAACTAATTGATATCTATCAAACAAGATCCATATTGTATATGTTTTGAGTTTCATATAACAAAGTAGCCCCACAAAATTGGCCATAGTAATTATAGAATGGACTTAGGGGCAAAATAGAAAAGACTCACACAACTGGGTCCGTGGGGTTCACTTCAAAGACTCACACAAATGATCCAAGTCGTACAATAGTTCTAAAATTATATTTTGAGTCATTCAGAAAAAAATTAGGTCAATCGTATAATTTTAAGTACTTTATCGAGTTGTCTAACTTTCTTTCAAATTTCTGTAAAAATTCAGGATCTTAAATTGTGAATGAATAATTAGAAGACGGATCAACCACTTATAATTTTTTTGAATGATTTGATTTTTTAGAATTGACCCAAAAAATTATTTTAAAAATGAATGATCGGCATAGATCATTTGTGTGGGTCTTCAAAGTAGGCCCCATGGACCCTTTTTTTGTACAAAATATAAACTATAATAGTATTTCCAAAAATAGAGAGGGGAGAGAAAATATTGTGCCCCATATGGTGGGGCCCACTTGGAAAAGTAAAAACCGGTTCTTAAAACATTAACCGAACAAAGTGGCCTTTTTGTTGACCTATTGGTTGTAGACTTGTAGCTGTATTTAGGTGCAACAAGGTTATTTATTCATATTCTATATATAGATAGATACTATAAATAATTATTCCCTTCCTGTATGTTTTTAATAGGAGTATTCATCTTGTTTGGAACATGTTTTAGAAACATGTTTTGGAAACAAACTCAAAAAAGTGATGGGACCCACTTTTTCTCTTTTTAACTTTTTAATCATTACTCTCATTTCTCACTCTATCTCTCTCCTCCTTTTTTCTCTCTCCACAATTATTACTCTCATTTCTCTCTCTACCTTTTTCTAAATTTTTAAAAAACACTTCTCCAAAACACAAACCAAACAAAGCGATTGTTTTCTTACTATTTTGAAAACCTTTGAATATGGCAAAGAGGATTTTACATCTTTATTTGTACTACTAAATGTTTTTAGGGTCTTGGCCGCCCCCTTAATTATTCCATTACGTATTTCCTATTTCAAGCTTAGGTGTTTGAGAGCCAATTCTAAAATTGTTTCCGTCAAAATGCATTTAGAACTAGAATCTAACGATTGAATTTATTTTGCACATTATATTAATACAAATTGTTTCTCTGATTCTCGTTAGAATCAAGGGTGGAGCCGAGGGATAAGTGGTGGCAGAGGTTTTTTAAAAAATATAGTAATTATTATATAGAAAATAAATTGTTATCGCCGAATTATATAGACTCGCTACCACAAAGTTCTTATGTTATATAGTTTTTAGTAGACTGGATGAATAACAAATTTTCGACACCACAAAGATAAAATCTTGGCTCCGTTCCTGGTTATAATCTAAAACGTAAAATCTAAAAATAATTACTACTCCCTCCGTCCCATAAAATTTGTCTGGCACAGACTCCAAGAACTCAAAAAAAAATTAGTTTTTCGCCAAAAAAAAATTAATATAAAAGAACAAATATTGATCTATTAATTTGTGCAAAAAAATTAATTTTTTCTTGACAAAAGTCTATTTTTTTGAGTCCTTCAACTCTGTGCCGGATAAATTTTATAGGACGGAGAGTGTAGTTCTTGAACATCCTCGAAGATGTGCTATATATGCAACTTGATCACATTCTGCGGAAGAGGTGGGTAACGTAACGTATAAAAGCTAAAAGAAGAGATATTATGAGTTGGAAAAGAAAAAGAAATAAAACAATAAATTTGTGGGACCCTGAGTGGAAAAAGACAATCTAAGAAGAAAAGAGAACAGTTAATTATCTTCAGTTTTTCTTTTGGTGGACCGTCGACTGAAGCATGGAAAAAATGTTTGTTGTTGTCGAACAGATTTACGGGCCTACCACGAGCGCTCCATGACTGTTGTTGGTTTTTTTTGAATCAGAAGATTATTAAAATGAGAAACTTAGTCGAACGGCAAAGGTTGTATGTCTAATTATTCAATAACCCGGAGCACGGTCACAGCGGCAGACGGGGGATTCATAATGCGGGAGAATTGAACATATTTTTTCATATATTAACAACAAAATATATGAGGATTATTTACATAACAATTTTGAGGTGATATTTTTTCAGAATTTGTACAAACAAAACCTAAAATATAATATCAACAATGGGATAATAGAGAGGTGTGCGGAGACACGGGCCCCCGCATGCACTCCCCTCTGTCCTCCCTTGAGGGTCATGTTGTGTTCCAAGGCAGTCTAACACAAAATATTTTTGTCAAGTATACAACTAAATGTATAGATTCTACATAAATATTTGGTGCTTGATGACACTACTTAATAATTGCACATGTTGTATAATAACATGAGTACTGCTATTATTGTCAGTCCACTTGGTTGACAATAAGGCAAGAAGAAGATGAAAAAAAACACGCATTCCGGTATACTTTTTCACTTTCCTATACATTTTTTTACAAATTTCAATATTTTTTGTAAATAGTAACGACAACCTAGTGAATTGATTTTAGAATTTTCCTAATAACATTTAGGTGTCGTCATAAGATTAAGAATTTACTTTTTATTGAGAGAAAGTAGGTACCGTCATTGAAAAAGTGTTTGACATACTAAAATTCTTTTAACGTGTCACAATCACAAAAACTAAAAATACGTCAAGGGTTCCAATCCCAAAAGCTCCATTTGATAGCTTTAACTCTAATATATTATTTGGTGCAAAAAATAAAGATATGAGACTTGAACACACAACCTCACATGTAGAGAGCATGCATCTTACCACTATATTACAGATTACATTCATACAAATTTTCTAAATACATAATATATATATATATATATATATAAAACTATGTAAGGGAGCCCTTATAAGATCATCTTCTTATATATATATAGGGAGAGCTTCTAGTCCGGGCTCCGGACTTCCGGACCTCCACATTCCCGATTTTTTTTTTATGATCCGAACCGTCCAATGTGTTTAAAACATGTTTTTAAGGGCCCCCGCGATAAATCATCAAAAAAAAAAAATACCGGGAAGGGCTTGATCCAAACAGTTTTTCACAAAACTATAAATGTACAGTTTTTGTGAAAAACTGCTCGAATCAAGGTCTTCTCGGTATTTTTTTTTGATAATTTCTCGCGGGGCCCTTAAAAATACGTTTTAAACACATTGGACGGTTCAGATTTTATAAAAATAATTTTTAAAACCTTCAAAACACTCAAAAACTTCAAGTCAGAGATCCCTAACTGGAAGCTAGCCGTATA
>JAXBDA010009308.1:0-12825 GCA_036023075.1 Gaultheria prostrata
ATTGCAAGTATAATCTGCCATGTATGGATAATTATTTTTCTCCTTGTCATGCTTTAGGCATTTGTGAAACCATGGACATGTTTTGGTCATTTTTTGCCCCAAGCGCCATGTTTTGGTCATTGTCCCTTTAAATTTTGATCAGCCTATTGAATACGCAGTTAAGTAATCCAAACAACAAAAAGTAATATAGCAATTAATCAGAAACAAGACCCGGGTCTCATTGTAGGGTTCCATGTCTTGCCTCTTAGGTTAGGATAGTTTAGGTTTCTTGCTTGTACCAAAAAAAAAAAGGAAGAAGAAATTTTGAAATGTTTTCCTAATTTGATTGTCTTGTAGCCTATACAAAAACATGTTAGGTTTATGTTTAACATATTAATTCACATCAATGAAAACTTTCTATTCCATTTTGTAATATGAAAAATGACAATCATAAGTCAGCTTCAACTTTTTAAGGGTCTAAAGTGAAGATTAAAGATGTGGT
The DNA here is from genome assembly GCA_036023075.1 of Gaultheria prostrata. Lineage (NCBI taxonomy): Eukaryota > Viridiplantae > Streptophyta > Magnoliopsida > Ericales > Ericaceae > Gaultheria > Gaultheria prostrata. The sequence continues at coordinate 482 of JAXBDA010009308.1, forward strand.
CATTTTTTATTGGACTATTGTAAAAAGTACCAAAATAGGAGGAGCCCCTAAAATGTATAAATTTTGGAGACTAAAACGATAGCCCCTAGAACTTTAGCTTAGGACCGGCCCTATCAACACACATGGAATTAGATGATTGATAGACCTAAAACCAACTTTCATGCAAGTCAATGGACTTATCACATGTTCAAACTGGCCAAGTACATGCTAGAGCTTTGAAGTAGAGTTAGCAAAGGCACTAAGGACAACCAATGCCAACCGACACAAATTGCTACATTTACGGCTTGTTTGCCAAGTGGAGAAAGAAGAGGATAAGAGCTGATGGGTTCCAAAAAATTCAAAATTAGATAAGTTTAGAGCTGATGGGTTTCCACCCAATTACTTGCATAATTTTAGAACTCAAACTACTTTTTCTTGAATTAATTAGGAATTGATTTCAGAAATATAACAACTTGGCCTCTCGATCCACGTTGGAACGATACCAACTACTCAAGGACGGTCGCAAGGGCGGGTTAGCTTCGGCAACTGCCCGACCCAACTTTTATTCATCATTTAACTACCAAACAAACATTTCTTAGGTAATATCTCATTATTAACTAATTCCCTTTCATGATTTGTACACCTCTAAAAGGCTAGGAAAATCAAATCCCAGCTCTATAAAGACCATTAAACAAACACCAACTTAAGTGCTACAACTACAAAGTATCCAAATCCATAAAGTAGCCCATCACTCTGTCTCTCTATCCCTTCAAGAAATGGAAACGAAGACAGAGAGGGATCCAAGTATATGCTGGACAAACGAGAAGCACATGGACTACTTGAATTCAATGGAGGATTCGTTCGTCCAAAAAATGCTTGGAAACAACGGGCATGATCATCTTCTCCGCCTCGATCGGTATATACCGGACAGTTCAGAGTCGACCCTTGACTTGAAACCAGAGATAAGAAGAACAAACAGCAGAAGAAAAAGGCTTTCTTCTGCCTCAGGTATATGATCACTCCGATGAATGTGCATTTTGCTGATGAAATTTGTTGGACGAATTCTGTAATTTGTTATTGATGAATTTTTGAAAAATGAATTTGGGGAGACTACTTATTATGATCTGTAACGGAACAGAGGATTAATGTATATGAATCATACGTTTTTTTAAAATGAAAACTTGCGTTTAAGCTACAAAATAGCCTACACGAGAGAGGGGTAAGGATTGCAGGTCCACGTGCATCAAACTGTTCATCACATGAATATGGACACGGATAGACACAAATAATAGACATAACAATTTTCAAAAGAGACACGGACATGAACGCGACAAGGGACATGACAAAAAAATTTCAAATAAATATTGTAGTCATGCAAACTTAGATCGTAAGCACTAAGTATTTGATTATAACTCCTATAAGAATGTATTATCGATCAATCATGAACGCTATACACATACACATGTTTTCTATTATTCTTTTGGCCCATAAAATATAATGGATCATACAAGTCCCTGGCATATTGCATGGCCCAGAGTGTCCGACACGAGTACAACGATCTTTAAGAGTGATGTTTTCTAATCTGTTTACGCCCGATTTTTTGTTTGGAAGCGTTTGGGTGGAAATTAGGTTGCAGGACGTTTTCAGCAATCAGGAGTCTAGTTTGTTACTCAATTTACTTGTAATAGTAACACAATGTCACCTTATTACTTTTGGTGCGTAGGCATTCTTGATGATAGGAAATCCGAAAAATTGTATGGGCACACCTCGCTTAAAACCCGCAATGGATATGAAAATATGTGCAATGCTCTTAAAATATCGTCACATTGTACTGTTTCAATACCATTTTGTATCTCATATTGGTGTGCTAGCCACACACTTTTGGATGTAACCATGCCAGGGTTTATGATAAGAAAAAATACCGAACCACCGCGTGACGATGTTACAAAGAAACACTTGAAATGAATCACAAGGACATGTTACAAAGGTTAGGTTTGGCTCGAGAGTGAAATGTGTCTCTGCTTAAAGGGGCCTACCTAGAGGCTAGAAGTACTGCGTAAAAGCAAAGCAAAAGAGAGAAATATCTTGGTAAGAGTTGAGAGCGAAAAGCCCAACAATCATATACTCCCTCCGTTCCATAATGTTTGTCCGGCACGGAGTCCAAAGACTAAAAAAAATAGACTTTGTTCTACGAAAAAAATAATTTTTTTTGCACAAATTAATAGATGAATGTTTGTTCTATTATTTTTTGTCAAAAAAATTAATTTTTTTTGACAAATAACTCATTTTTTTTGAATCCTTGGACTCCGTGCCGGACAAACATTATGGAACGGAGGGAGTAATCCATAGTATAATGTCTGCGATGAGTCTAATTATTCTGTTCTCTAGATTGTGCTTTGAGACACTCCAGCACACAACACATTTTCATACGGTCCAAGACTAAGTCCGTGATTATTCTATTCTCTAGATTATGCTTTGAGACACTCCAGCACGGCACCTTTTCATGGGTCCAAGACTAAGTACGTGAACCACCCCGCTAGTGGAGGGTAGGATTTGTTTTCCAGGATTAATTGAGGTGCGCGAAAGTTGACCCGAACAACTAGTTATCAAAAACAGGAAAAAAAGAGTACGTGGACCACAAACAAATGTCTGATGTTGATCTGAAGGATCATGTGGTTGTGTTTTCAAACTTTTATTGGGTTTTAGTACGTAATTGCTGCCTTTGACAATCATCCAAACAATTCCAAAAGATCTGAAAAGTGTGGAATATGCCTGGGAATATATTTGTAGCTGGGAATAGTTTCACTTTACAGATTTTTTTGCTCTTTTCTTGTACTTTTTTCTTTGATTTTTTTGCTTTTGTCCTAAAATAGATATTGCCAACCCAAAAACAAAGACTGACATGAAAACGAGAAGGCCATCATCATCATCTCAGCCGCACACTTCATCACAAGATCAGGTACATATCCATTTCCATTATATACCTAATACAATACATAATAACAAACTCTTTTACTCTTATCACATATTCACATTGTTTTTTGTTCTAGAGGGGACCTCTTTTTATCACATTTACCTAACATATACAGTAGCATGATACTCCATCCGTCTCTTTTTAAATGATCCACTTGAGAAACGTATATTTTTGTGGACGTTAAAAAACGTACCTCCGTAGAATGTTTTTAATTTTTTTTTTGGTACCAAATTAAAGTACTCAATGTGCACTTTAATTTGGTATAAAAAAATTAAAAAAGTATATAGAGAAATATATTTTTTAGGGGTTTGAAATTGCACGTATTCCCGTATGGATCACTTAAAAAGGGACGGATGAAGTATGATATAGCATCAAGGGCATTGAATAAACTATAGCTGCTACGTAGCAGTTTTTCAGCTCTCCAATACTGTTATACCCTGATGTACTGTTGCTATTGAAAATTTACATGTGTATCGACGATTCCCGAGACGTATGCTTTTTACCTGCTTTTAAAAACTTCGGGAACGTGATACCCTATTCCTACTACGTATTGTTTGATACTCCTGCTACTGCTATTAATCAAGGATCACTGCATGCAAAATTATTTTGATTATGAAAAATGCTGACCACTTCTCAATGAACAGAGGATAGCCTTGATGATGTGAAAAGTGAATTAAAACTTAAAAAGGACCTTCTAATAAAATGACAAAGTACATTGGAAGTTGTAAGAAGTGTTTTGGATGCAAGCAAAAACAAATTTGAACCCCTCACTGCTCGTTTTTACTTGACTCGTTTACAGTCCTTATTAATTGAAGTTTTATCATGCATTTCGACACGATCCAAACTTGATAGTCGAGTCTGTTTGCACAGGTGGTTCCACAACTTGGATGAAATGGATTGTCTGATCATAGCGCCGGGAGGCCGCGCCGCGCCCGTGTTGCCTACAGCCAACTGAGAGAGAGAGCTGCGCGCTTCTTTGTAGTGTTGTTTCTAACTGAATTCGTTGTAATAGCTATAGCAAGAAGTACTGGACTATTTGCAAAGAACTAGTGATTTGTGCGACAAATTACTAATGTTTACGCTGGACGATGTCATGGAGATTTCTCTTTTAAGAGGCAAGTGATTTATGGAAGGAATTTCGAAAATCTAGTTATCCACACAGTTGAAAAGGAAGGATTTCAAGCTCAGACAGTTGAAAAGGAAGGATTTCAAGCTCAGAATATGACAAGAACTGAAAACACAATCGTAAATGCAGAAGATTGTCTCAAACACCTGCAGGCAGTGCCATCTGTGGTCGGTGTCTGTATATGCAGAGCCATTTGAACAATTATAGGAGTACAAATTTATACAACCATTCAAAGACAGAGAAAGGGAGACTAGTAAAACTTCAACACAACAACAATCACAACTAATAACCATATGGAGAAAAACTTCTGATTCACAAAAATTCACTCATATCATGCCACATCATCTAGTTAGAAGACTCTTCATTATTCTTATGCGGAAGAGTTTATACGGAGATTTTCTGTTTCAAATCTTTTCCGTACTTGTCTTCCCATGGGAGAGTTAACCACGATCATTAAAGTTGCAGTTGTGGCAGTTTGCCATTGATTTTCCGTAATTTTTTGGTACATGAAGGGTCCATGAATAAGTTTTTCTCAACCAACTGATCTTTTCACTCTAGATTAGTGTGGCGAGCTCGTACAGCCTCAGGCCCTTCCCCCAAAACCTCACCCAACTTGAAAACCACCATCTCAAACAACACAAACAAAGCACCTTCGTACAAACTCCCCATCGGAAGCAATGGCCGAGATTCTCCCACGTCGTCCTCTGCCATAGTCTGCGCCGGAACATGACCAATTACGCTCGCGTACGCCACGGACGATCCAGAGTCAGGCTGAGCGGTGAGCAACAACACACGGGCGCCGTTCGATCGAGCCACGCCGCAGATCGCATCGACGGTGGAGAAACCGCCTGGCCCCGCCGAGGCGATAAGAAGGTCGTGGGGAGAAATTGGGGGAGTGGTCATGTCGAATACGCAGTGGGCCGAGAGGCCCAGATGGGCCAGTCTCATGCAGAGGCCTTTCAGCATGAGACCTTCTCGGCCCACTCCGTATACAAAGATTTTGCCGTTACGGCTAGCGGCGGCAGAGATTTCGTCCACTAGGATGTCTAGTGGCGGTGGTGTGGAGGTGGGTTTGGTGAAGACGGAGCTTATCAGATTGCATATTTGGGGGGCTAAGGTTGACATTAGCTTCTGTTTCTCTCTCTAGAAGTCTAGACAGACAATAAGATTCCTTATCCTGAGGTAGTGCCAAAGGAGCCGAGTGGGAGGGGTTGGGATTTTGTTCATTTGCGTGCTGTGTGGCAAGTGTGTAATTTTCTCACTAGTGGGTTTAGTCTAAGAGCAGGTGTTCATATTACACGGCTGCTAAACGACCCAAGCTATTCGAGTTTGAGCTCGTATTAATTGTTCAAAGCTCATTTAAGGTCGGTTTGTTACATAAACAAACTAAGCTTGAACAATTTTTTTAATGCTCGTTAACGTTGCAATCCTCGAACAAGCTACTACTTGGCTTGTTCGGCATATGATGCATAAAAAATTCAAGCTACTTGAGATCGGCTCGTGTTTGGTTTGACTAACGCTCATTAGAGATCGATTCGTCTCATAAAAAAACTAAGCTCAAACATATTTTTGGAGCTCGTTAAAATTTCAAACCAAGTTTGATCAACTACCTGCTCGGCTTGTTTGGCTCATTTATCACCTAAATAGAACCCCTACATATAATGAAAAGTGATAGAAAGTCCGATGGGTTGGCCGTGTGGTTGAGCCCTATGTCTCAATGCATTACATGCATCAACTATTGTGGGTCAGTGTATATAAGGCTTTATGCCGACTTTAGATGGACTTTGCTAGTAGACGGTGAAATTAGTCTCTCAAAAATTAGTCGTTACACATGTAAGCTAATCCCCACACGTGCGAAAACAATAAAGGGTGCGGATTAGATGTATTTCTTAGTTTAAGGAGAAAACGTATATGTTAATTTGCATGCTAAAGTTTGTGTGATGACCCAATGAGATGCCCCTGTACACAGCCCAAAGTCCTCTTATCACAGTTAACAATAGGAATATTTATACTACGAATTTTCCAATTAACATTGAGCCGATTTTGACCTCCACACTGACCAAACTAGCTGTTAGCATCTGCAGCTTTCTTCGATGCCATCTGAAAAGGTTTCAGTGTATCACCTTCTGTATTATGACGTCCACGCTACAAGCTAGCTGCACGATTTACGGCATATCGCTATAGGGAGGGTGAATGTTTACATGACGGCCACGCCCATCAAAGAAGTCAGAAATTTTGGATGGAAATACTTATTCAAGGGCTGTCGAGGAGACAAAAACCAGCACATAAAGGAGGAACATTTTCTCCCCGGACATGAGAAATTCAATAGAAGACTGCAAGTAGATCTGAAGCAATGAGATGTCTATATTACAAGCAAAATTACGTTACAAAGACACAATCTGAAGTCCAGTATTGATGTAATTAGCAGATGAAACTGTAAGAATGGCATCAAACCAACAATGTCTGAAGAATGTTGTTTGAACATCAGATTCTAAGTTCCATTAGGTTGAGGATGAGAAACATTGTCAACGCCCTCGATCTCTACATCTTTCACACCAGTTGTTAATGACGATGGTGAGTCAATCTTCCCATTGTTTTTCTCATCATCCTCATCTGAAGATGCAACTTCAAGCGAGGAACCTTCTCGCCGGAGTTGTTTCACTTTGCGAAATTCATCGTAATGAACTCGCCTGAGCTCCCTAAACTTCGTGACATTCCCATCTGTTTTGACAAACCGTAAAAAATGTGAAACAAAATGGATGTGCATAACAAACACTACCACCCGTTGAAATTAGGTAGCTATTTCCAGGAATTGGTAACAGCGTGACTTTTCCAAAGAAAGGGCAAAAAATAGCAGTAAAAAGGTGTTCACTGAATCTGGACAAATGAAATTGGAAGGGCAAATGGAGTAAAGAATCTCTACTGAAGTACTGTAATTGACAAAGAAAATGAAGGAGCAAAATGAAGCACTTCATCTAATGTCCTCCATTTTATGCCCTTTGATCATCCTATATGAACTTCATGCACGATATATTGAGGCCATTGGAATTGCATTACATAACTGATACGGCCTTGCAGTTTTCGTGCATGTTTGGTGGGATAATTGATACTAGTTTGAGCACCATAAACCTCGCGTCGCTCCAATCTGTTTGGGAATCCGACAAATTGTGAAACAAAATGGATGTGAATAGCCAAAATCAGCACCCATTGGTCAAATTTGTGATGCTATCTCCAATAGGTTTAACTGCACTGCCTCTCTCAAAAAGGACAAGAAATAACAGAAAATCCTGAATTTTGACAAATGAAATCTTCCTAGGAATGAATCCATGACAGTAGCAACTCAAAGGTTATGTAAAAAGAGTGCGAAGGAATTGTATTAAGAAGATCGTAATCATAAAGCAATATGTATACTGGCAACTGGCAAGAAACTTCAACTTATTTCTTCCATTTTAAAAGCTCTTTATTTCTGCCATGAGCACTTTTTTAGTACATTCTTCATGAATTTGAGATTTCTTTGATTGCATGACATAAGTGAAAAAGAAGATTTTGTGCTGTTTGCCAAAATAATCATAGCTATCACAAAAGAAATTGGGCACTGTATTATGTTATCCTACTTATGCTCGGTTGAAACCATGGATCTGCGGAGGAATTTATCAAGGGAAGGGTTAGCATTTTCATTTTATCTTTCCTCTTAGGTCTGTACATCCCTCCACAAATCCTTAAACCAAAGTACCAAACACATATGGCTTGGCCAAAGGAAAAGGAAAATGCATGACACATGAAAACAACAAGAGGGGGGTAAATTGATACCTTGATCAATAAGATCTGCTTCATCATCAGATGATGTCCAGCCACCAGATTTCTGGGAGTTTTGTCCTCCAGAGGAAGCAACACCATTTAAAGCCGAACAAATTGTTTCTTCATGCATGGAATCAATGATGCAATCCTCAAAACTACCCCTTATAGGAGAAAGGAATCCTGCATAAAAATGAAATTCAGCTAACAGTAGTCAATATGTTAAGATGCCATAGTCCATTGCAAAATATATTTTGGACAACTTAGATACGACAATCCATACAGGGCAGTTATTTGTCATTTTGTTTCAGTTTACTTTTAGGTATAGCTGATTCATAATGATCCACATATGGGTATACATGACAGATTTGCTTCATTTATTCACTAGGATAGGCTTGGAAATTAATGAACGCTGACAAACCAACACAATCATTTCATCATGATCCCTTCACTTCCTGCTGTAGGCTGTGCATAGGCTGGAAGGGAGGTGGGAAGAAGCGCTCTCGACAAAAACAAGAGCTTTTTCATTCCTTTAATTAGCTCCGTATCTCTATGAAAGAAGGCGGCTGGGGCTCGGTACACCAATTGATAACGTCCCCATGCCACATTCGTCAATTACAATAATTGTTCTTATCAGCAATTATAGCCATCACCAGAGCCTTGAACAACACTTTCACAAATAATGACAAAGACAACTTTACAGAGTGTTAACTACGATCCTCTCAATGCATTTCACATAATTCACCTGCCATGCAAACCACATTGCACCACTGCCATCCGAATAAACAGCATAAATGCAAGAAGTTTCGAAGCTTAAGACCCTCCACCAGGTTATTTATGTGCCCTTTGAAGTTTGGGCATAAGTAGCAAATACACCAACAAACGGAACGGCACGGCAAGCTGACATGGCTTGTTTTAAAGGGCATGCAATGGGAGAGAGTTACAAAGGACTAATTCAAGTGCTACTGAAATCTAGCGTAAGGGCCAAAGTTGCATTTTTCTAGGCAGAACATTAGTATCGAATAAAGATACAAAAGTGTTCATAGAGAGGAGATCAGTCAACATACCATCATCATCACCCACACTGTTTGGGTGGTGATATGGTGTTTTCGGTTCGGTGATTTTCTGCCTCACAGGTTTGTTCGCTTCAATTTCCCCAATATTAGCCTCATCCCATCTTACACGCCCCCTAGTACCCCAGTAAAAAATGTTCAGGTTAGGACAATACAATCAATAGTTCAATCAAAAGAGCAATAGCATAGGCATATAATCCAATAAGGACATAGCCCATCAATATAGGGAAGTACAAAGTTTAGTGCTTTCCTTGCCTTCGAGAGCACCATAACAACAGAGGACTGCCTGATCAGGAAGGGTATTACCATACTCAAATGACCCACTACATTTGTACATGCAAGGCCTTAAGGATGCTAGCATCCCACATCGGCGTGTGAAGGAGTGCCTACTTGAGCACAAAATTTCTTGGTCAGTTGGACTATTATTCAATTACATTTAATGAGACCTGGGCCCTGAAAATGGTATCAAGGCAAGTCCAAGTGTGTGACAGTCTTTTCGACTATATTGGAGCTCATGTGGGTCAATCAGCAATAGGGGCATCACGAAAATAGGCAGGGTAGTCACAGTCTCACACAGACCTGATGCCCACCTTCTAAGGGCCAATTCTTCACAGGCCAATCTTGGATTTTGGTGGAGAGAAATGTGTAACACCACACACGGGGGCAGACAGAGGGGCATGCATGCCCTTGCACACCTCCCAATTATCCCATTATCGGTACTATATTTTAGGTTTTGTTTGTACAAATTATGAAGGAAGGTCCCTCAAAATTGTTAGATCAATATATGCGGAAGATATTTTGTTGTTAATTTATGAATACATGTGATTCGGTCCCCACGCATTATGAATCCTGCGTCCGCCACTGACCACATACTCCCAAAACACAGGAACGCCCCCAAGTCAAGACACCTATACATGAGTCCTGAATATCGAAGCTAATTGCTTAGAAAGTCATACCAACTAAGCTATATACCATATAGCCGCTGTGGGGTTGTAACCCAACATGTCAAACCAAGCTGCCCACTTAATCCTTTTCTGCAGTCTCTAGAACCATAGGATTATTTCCTAAGGGACTCTTCTAGAGTCATTGGATTGATAGACTTTTTGGTTGTCACATAGCCTAGCTGACCAGATTCTGGGCATTATAAAATGTTCTTATAAACTTGGTTTCCCAGTTTTACCAAAAGTGCTAAAAATGCTAAAAGTAGTTGATGTATGTGAGGAGATGACTTGTCTCAAAATCCGTGTTTTGGCCATCTTAGAACTTTTAGCACTTATAGAAATATGGGAAACCACCCTACTATCCGAGGTAGGGTGGTAAGAACCACCAAGTTTTGGCTCCTTGAAACTTAGATTGTAACATGTCGATATAAGGAGGAACCAACGTATCCAAGGTAAACTCACGCCACGAAGATGATAGATTAGATGAAACGGATAAACTAAAAAACTAAATAATTGCATTGTCTGCAGTAATTCGTTCCAAACCTTTCATCTCGGTATATAAGTTTTGTGCAAAAACTGCCAAAAAGTGTGTTCACTGTTTAGTAAACGAACAATCTCAAACTATATATTAACAGGCATATGACATACGTCATGTCGTAGTTCTGTGATGCTCTAAACCACCAAAGCACACCAAGTAGTTCCCAGCTATCCTGAAACGAAAAGAGATCCACTTGTTTCAAACAAAATGAAATATTTTCAATGACAAAAATGGAGTGACAGATCCACAATAAGTTATGCTCAATTAAATGTGTACATATTCCTTAAGGAGATCTAACATAATAGATTACATATATCAACTATCAGAGGACTATTACAACAAAAAGGAAAAATCAAAACGCGTATAACTGTGAAACATATAAGTCACATAATCCGCGTGCGTGAGCTTGAGCGCGAAAGAAAACATCCCAAACCACTAAAATTCACGAGAGCAAGGATTGAGAGTGCAAGAGTGCAAGGATTGAGAGTGCAAGAGCAGAGCGAGGATTGAGGGTGCAAGTGCAGTACGAGGATTGGGAGCGCGAACAGAGGACAATACTTATGTGACTAAGCATCAAACTCATCAGAAGCCACATTTTAAGTTTGGAAGAGAATCATGAGAGCTCAGCCTAGTTGAAGCAAATTAAACTAATTCTACATTTTTAATTGGTCTGTATATGCGTACGTAAATAGATCGCAAACTTAAATCCAGAAACAAATCGAACCAGACGAACACGACAGGTATTACCAAACATGTTACCGATAAAACATCAAAAGCATGCAATTGACAACATTAACTCTACAGGTCAACACACCAGAGGTAACGAGAGGTAACGAATTGTCCTACTCCTACCTAAATCGGAAGACCAGCGAATGAGGCAAGATGATCAAATCCCAGATCATGTATCACAGAATGACCAACGAAATACGAATACACAGAGAGAGAGAGAGAGAGAGAGAGAGAGAGAGAGAGAGAGAGAGAGATATTTGTACCTCTGGAGTTTGTGAGTCGACGGCAAAAGACCTTCACCATTTGCCTGTGACTACTATGAATAAATTATAAACATGACATTTTGGGAAAATTCTATTGGCAACCCCAACCACCCCAAAGAAATCTAGAAAGGCTTGGAGGTGAGCCCCACCTTAAGACCGTCTATTTTGTAAAAACCAATGTGGAGATTATTCGTTCGTGCAAAAAATCAAAATAATCGGATTTCGGTAAGTGTTAGGATTTTGTTTTGAAAATAATGGATAGTTTAAAATTTAACCATTTCTTGTTTTCAATAGAAATGAAGAATTTATCAATATCTTATCAACTTGATTTTTTTTGAAGGACTAATATTGTTTATAAAATAGACGGATTGAATAATTAAGATGGAGCCAAGGTGACCCACGAGCATTGTTTAAATTTTTGGGATGTAGATACTGAGAAAAGAAGGGATCCGGGGGGCTTGTGGTGACCAAGTCATCACAGGGGTGTAGTGACCCCAAACGGCGTCGTCTCCCCTCTTTCTTTCCTTCTTTCTTTCTTCTTTCTTTCTCTCTCTCTCTCTCTCTCTTCCTTTTTTACTCTCTCTCTCTCACGTTCTATCTCTCTCTCTCTCTCTCTTTCTTTCTTTTTTATTCTCTCTCCATTTTTTTATATTTTTGAAATTAAAATGTATATAATTTTTATTTTTTACGTCCGATGTTGAAAAAAAATACATATTTAAAATCTACTCGACGACATCTATTAAACAAGACCAATATTGAATATATAATTATGTATAGAAAAAATAATTGAGTTAATTAGGTGAAACTCACAATCTCAAAAAATCACGAGCTCAAACCCGTAGAAATTCTCCGGGTATTTTTGGTTCTTCAAAAAAACATAGAGAAATTCTTGAGTTCAAACTCAATTATTTTTTCTATACATAATT
>JAXBDA010009309.1:0-12821 GCA_036023075.1 Gaultheria prostrata
AGCTTTCTCTCTCTTCAAGAACTCTAGTAAGCTTTCATGTTTGTTTATTTTCTCATGTTTTAATGTTGTAGCTACTACTTAGATCTCTATATAAATCAAGTTTATTTTCACATAAGTCATGTTCTTCATTTCCTTTACATTTCTAGTCATGTTTTCCATTACTATGTGTGAGTAGTTCTTTGTGGGCTTGGTCATGGGGCAATTAGCACCCCGTGGCTTTGGTTGATTCGCTCTCCTCGTCATATGGTAAACATTTCCTGTTTAGTGAAGCTAACCTCTTTGATCTCTCGTAGGCAAGAGCTACGCTACTTGCCACGTGTGATGCTTAGGGCGATGTCAACTCGGCCGTTTGCCAAATCATCCGAAAATCCCTAGTCTTTGCTAAGCACCATTTTCTAGTTTAAATGAGTTTCAGTATCAAATCTTCCGTTCGGAGTAAGTCTAACGACACCTCCGAGCCGGTTATCGTAGAGGAGAATGAATCGACCCAAGTCATGGGCGTTGAAATCCCCTAGACTTAGCCTTAGTTTAATTTAGTCTTTAAATCAAATTCCAAGTCATTCTCGAAGTCGAGAGAATTCCACCCCAAATCACAAGTCAAAGTTTGCCGCTTCAAGGCTAAAAAAAACCATCACGCGCAAGACAAATTTCACGCTCGGTACGTTCGGTCCCTATGGATTCGATCCGGTCTTACCGGTATTATGCTAACTCCGACACTAGCCCTACGCTTTGGGCGCGCTTATAAATAATAAAGTTGGAGCGAAAGCAACAACAATAATCGGAACCGTTCATTTTTTAAAGCTCTTCGAGAACATTGACCACGTTGAAAATTACGTTGATCGGATACCATTTAATCCGACACGTCAAGTCACCGTTGATTTTTCCCATAGAGTCGGTCAAAAATCGGGTCTGCAACTCATAAAAAATCGGTTGTCGATTTTGATATCGGGTCTGGAGATTCCTAATCCGACGAACCCGACCGGACCGATGTATATTTCGTACGCATGTAGTAATATACTCCGTATATTTGTATGCATGGTGAAGTCATCTCTTTTTTTCCCTTCATTAATGAATGTAGAATAAACAAGTAGTTGTACTCAGGGACGGAGCCCGGAATTACATATTGGGTGGCGCTCTTGGACGGAAGTCTACTAGTATAGTTAACTCCCTCCGTCCCAAGTCCCAAATGATAGCCCCTTACCAAAAAAACGTGCAATTTTTCGATAAAAATAGAGTACTTCCGTTCATAGCTTTTTGAATTTTTTGCACCAAATCAAAGAGCTAATCGAGATAGTTAATTTGAAAAGTCATACACGAAAATATTTGATTTTTTTGTCCAAAAATTGCATGTCTTTTCGTAAGGAACTACCGATGTTCACTCCGAAAATGAGAGATTTTTCGGTAGTGGACCACCTTAAATCAACAGAGTTGGACATACTACCTGAGAGTTGATGTGTATTGATACAAAGAAACTCGAAAAATCATACATGAAAATAGTTATTAGAGATTTTTTAGTAGTGGACCACCTTTAAATCAAGGGTAATTCTATTTACAACCATCTTTTTAGCTAAATACAACCACCTAAAAACTTAAAATCAAAATTTGAAATTGTAACCCAGTTTTGGATAAATACAGCCAACAAATTTCCCAAATATTTTCAATCTACCCCTCCCCTTCCTAACATCTAATTTACTTCCCATTCTCCCCCTCTCTCCCTAACCTTTATTTACTTCCCAATCTACCCATCCTATCAATCTAAACCCTAAAAAAAAAAAACCCAAAATCATACATGATCGTCTCCCTCCCTCTTCTTCTCAGAACGTCTTCTCTCCTTCTCTCCTCCCTTGCCGACAAAAATGGAAGCACCAGTTGCCTACGTCATCACTCTGTTCGTCTCTTCATCTCTTCTTCCTCACCACTCCGTTCGTCTTCTTCCTTCTCTTCCTCTTCAAACCCTAACCTAAATCTACCCCATTGCCACCGACCCACCACGAAATCGCCATTGCCAACAAAGAATCGACATCACCACCATGGAATCGTTGTTTGGGAAGCAAAAGCAGCTCAAGAAATAAGACCTAGATTTCATCTTTTTGTTTTTGGTCGCCCGCTATTCAGATTCCCAGTGAATTTGATCAGTATTTCGGATATGAATGTTTGAAATATGTACCTTAATTCGGATTTTAAAACATGAATTATATGTTTGAAACTAATAGATTTAAATTTCCACTGTATTCTTCATTTTTTTAAATCCGAAGTTGTTTTAAATATTCAGAAATTAAAATGTGAAATAAAACAATGGGGAAATGACTGTTCAAAGGTGTTAGGGGAAAAATATTACACTTTCATAACATACCTTTTGGATATCATTAGGTAATGGGTAGAGGAATAATAATTCTAGATTCATGGCATGGGAAAAATTACTAGACAAAAATACCCTAGGCTTTGAAATCCTTCACAAATAAACCCTCTTCCACCTTAAAACGTTAGATCCCCTTTCCCTAAACAAATCGATAATGTGGGGCTCTGTTTGTTGCATATCAGCCCAGACCTTTAGAAGAACACAACCCCCCTCTTCTGCATCTTAGTTTCTCTCTTGCTCTTTCATCTCGTCTCTCGATCTATGACTAGTGATGGCGCACCGATCTCGGCGTCGGCAACCATGGAAACTCAAGAGTCGAACTCGGAACCAAAATTTTATGGTATATCTTTGATAAATTGCAGAAGAACTTTTTGATTTTGTTGAAGTGCTTGAAACGAAAGAGATGAAGCGCTGTACCAATTTTTTTTGCTCATTATGGTTTTTTTTTTTAGGCCTCGTGTTGGTGCATTTCAATTGCACCTTACATGTAAGTGTATTGCACTCCAAAACAAAAGCACTGCATTCATGTTGATCTATATGGGATTGGCAGTGTGTGATCAAACCAAACTTCCTGGAAATAGATTCTCACCATTCCACCCTGAGTCCATTTATATTGCACCTTAAATGCAATTGTGTTGCACTAAAAAAAAAAAGTATTGTACTTATGTTGTTCCAACCCCTTTTAAAATTTGGAAAGATTATGCAAATTGGTACACCTTGCAATAACATGAGTTGCTCCTATTTTTCCAAACTAGCAATATAATGGTTACGATTTGATCTACGGATCAATGACGCTTGCTCCTTATATGAAAAATTATTGCACTTTATAATGAAATGAGTTACTCTTTGTTTTTCCAAACTAGCACCATAATTATTTAGATTCTCACCATTGCACCCTGGGTCCATTTAAATTACCCCTTGCATGTAAATGTGTTGCACTCCCAAACAAAAGCATTGCACTCATGTTAGTCCATTTGGGGTTGCCAGTGTAAGATCAAATCAAATTTTCTAGAAATAGATTCTCACATTGCACCATGTTTCCCTTTCCATTGCACTTTGCATTCAAGTGTGTTGCACACCCAAACAAAAACATCGCACTCATATTGGTCTAGATGGGTTGTCATTGTGTGATCAAACCAAAATTTCTGAAAATAGATTCACAGTATTGCACCTTGGGTCCATTTTCATTGCACCTTGAATGCATTTGTGTTGTACTCTCAAACCAAATCATTGCACTCATTTATTACACAGTTTTCACCCTGAGGGGTAATTTCGTCAATCAATCTCCTGGTGCCACTTATGTGGAATTATTTTTTTCCTTGTCATCTAGGAAGTGATTGCCAATAACCTTGTCATGAGAGTGGAATTCATTACCCCTTACACCTCTGATCCGTCATTTCCCCTAAAACAATTACTTCAAGTTTCAAAATTCGAATATGGGCAAACGTGGGATGTGTAAAATTAAATCAATTATTTATGTCCGAAACATAGTAATAGTTCAGCTTTTAAAATTTGAATTCATAACATCCACCATTCTTTAGTTTGAGGGTGGGTTAGTTGTTTGATCAACTCTGCATTCTTTAGTTCATGGTTGGTGATGACTACCTCTTAGACCTTTGTTGTTCCAATTTATTGATCTTACTTCGCATGGTTGGTGATGACTACATTTTACACATTAAGATTTCGAGAAAGGCCTCTGTTTGATTTTCGCTTTAAGCCTTCAAAAAATCAAGGCCGGCTTTGATACCATATGATTATAAAAAGTGAGAAAGAATTACCCTGCCAATTAAGGTACATATTCGGATTCTACACATCCCACGTTTTCCCATAGTCGGTAATTATTATAGTTCACATTTTAACTCTGAATATTCAAAACAACTTCGGATTCAAAAAAATGAAGCATATAATGGGAATTTAAATCTATTAATTTTAAACAAACAATTCATGTTTTAAAATCCGAATTAAGGTAAATATTTCAAACATTCAAATCCGAAAATATTGTTTAAGTTCAATATTGGGAATCTGAATGGCGGACGACAAAAAATGAAAAAATAAAATCTGGGTTTTATTTATTGTGTTGTCTTTGCCTCCCAAACCACTATTTTCTTCCCATCAGCTTCCTTGTTTACCTCCATGCCGCTTAAAATAAATAATTTGAGCCCTATTGGTGTTTCAAAATATGAGAGTAGTAGGTCAATGGAACGGGAAGAACCTTCCATGGAAGGCTCCATTGGGTTCTCTATTGAGGGAGATGTGAGGAATGGGGAGGGGAGTGAAATTTTTAGGGTTTGAGATGGGAGGAGTAGAAGAAGAGAGGATGGAGAAGATGACAATGGTGGCTGGCTGAAGAACAGAGGAAGAAGTACGGTTTTTTCTTCTTCTTTTTGCTGTGAAGATAACGTGGGGAAAATGAGGAGTGAAAGATAAATATGATTTTTTTTTTTAAATCAAAAGTGTGTGGTTGTTTGTAAGTGTTTTTTGGGTTTGGGAAGTGAGTGGTTAGTTTTACTAAATACAACCAAGTTAAATGAGGGACTACATAGTCTTTATACATTAGGGTATTTTTGTCCTAAATTTGTTAAATTTCACGTGGTTGAATTTAGCTAAAACGTGGTTGTTAATAGGATTACCCTTAAATCAAATATAGAGTTGGGCATACTACTTATAAAGAGTTAAGGTGCAGCAAGAAAGACAATGTTAAAAAGGGAATGAGAGAGAAAGAGAGAAATAAAAAGCAACGCCAGCAAGAAAGACAATGTTAAAGAGAGAATGAGAGAGAAAGCGAGAAATAAAAAGAAATGCCAGAAGTGGGGTTGGAACCAAAACTTCTTCAACCATTGAGCTACAACATAAATCTTGCTAACAGTTGACAAACATAATATAAATAATAATGTGTGGGATCGCTAATTTATTAGTAATTTTTAACTTTTCAAGAATCGGGGTGGCACGTGCCACCTTCCCCTTGAGCTCCGTCCCTGGTAGTACTGTTGTTGTATAGTACAAGTGCAGTAGTAGTAAATAATTTCCCATGCATTATTCCAGTGACGAATAAATCGATTCATCTATAACAACTCTCTCAATCTTTTTCCATAATTATTTTTGGGAAATGATTTCCACACCCCCCTTTTATCCCCACACACTCCCTTTTTGTCTTTATTCAACCTGAAATTACCAAATTACCCTTATTTCAAGAGTCGCCTTTTCCATATGAAGGGCAATTTGGTAATTTCAAGTTTAATAAAGACAAAAAGGGAGTGTATAGAAATGAAAGGGGGTGTGGAAATCATTTCTCTTATTTTTCTATAATCAGTAACCTGCATATAATGTACATATGTCTATATGAGAGAGAGAGAGAGAGAGAGAGAGAGAGTTTTTGCAGTGTAAACTCCATTAATTGTTACGGAGATCGAGGAAATGATGACAGGAATATTTGACCACCCTACACGCAGTGGACTAGTTATTCCACCCTTTCTTAGAGTGGTTTTGCTATTGTGTGTCTACTAGGCAAAATACCAAAAAAAAATATGCACTTTAATAC
This sequence comes from Gaultheria prostrata, assembly GCA_036023075.1. Classification (NCBI taxonomy): domain Eukaryota; kingdom Viridiplantae; phylum Streptophyta; class Magnoliopsida; order Ericales; family Ericaceae; genus Gaultheria; species Gaultheria prostrata. Next base: position 5,898 of record JAXBDA010009309.1, read on the forward strand.
ATCTCTTATACTTTATATATATTTCACATATTTCAACCACTATGTTTGGTTGTCAATTTTGTAATTTTGGTTTCAGATTATTCGATGGTGTGATCTTATTTTTATGTCTTTCGAGTAACTTTGTTTTTCTTGTATTGGATCTCTCTGGTCAAGATATTTCTTGTACATAATTAATCACTAGTAAGATACTTGTTGCACAACTAGAATGACTTATGGATTAATGCAATTTTTTTTGTGGATACATGTAAGAAACCTATCTACTGTAGCCAATCTAAGCGGTAGGAAATGGGACCCTACTTTGAGACTCAAATCCAAGACCTTTTCTTGGTAAAGAGACCGCCTTATGAATAGGGTTACCTTTGTTCTCAGATTAATGCCAATTGAAGTACTCAACTATGTTACAAAAATTGTGTAGCAAATTACCATGCACTCACACGTGTTGACCAACATTTTAAATGAAGAATACATGCTTTTGTTTTTACAAATAAAACCTTGGAAAATAGGACATTCAAAATCTTACGGTGAAGAATATAGTGAAGACCAACTACGCAATATTGTTGCACATGATCTAGTCTTTTGTTTTTTGGTTCATTTTCTTTCCGTATAAAACTCATAGTTTTCCATCAATGCAGATTGAAGAGAACATGAAGGCTATTGATGTCATCCCTCGACTCGCATCCAATGTGTTGGAGAGGATTGAGGCTGCTGTTCCGAGCAAGCCGCGCGCGTCCTGATTAATTCATAGGTGATTGTAAGAGGTGCTAGCTTGAACTCCGTGGTTTTAGTTTATCTCGAAGAGTATAGGCTATTGTAATATGACTTAGTCTTGCTATACTAATTTGTAAACTAATTACTTTCCGGAACCTATACATAGAATATATGCTTGAGATGCTTTGGGCGAGAGAACTGGGGGGGATTGTAGAACTTGTGGAGGATTGCCAATGTATTGGACCATTGGGTTTTTTGGGTAAATAAGTTGGACCATTGTTGTCAAAATGGCTTTCAAGTGTTTTGTGACTACCCTGGGTTAGGAGTTTCCGAAGCCATGGAATAGCAGATCCAGAATTGCAATTCCTGCCTCGTAAATCTAGAAACTTGAGGGTAACTGGCGGCTTGAGAGGTAGGAATTGCAATTCTGGATTTGCTCTTCCATGGCTTGGTAACCCCTAACATAGGGTATACGGGCCTAAAATTTGACTAATCTTTAATTTTTTTCGATCATAACAAGTCAAATACTTGATTTGTCTTGAAAAAAAGACTAAATTATTTCTGAAATATATAAATTTAAATAAATTAAAGAAATAAAGTTAAAAGTACTTATAGATTGAAAGAAATTCCAGAATTCTTGGAGGAATTCTGATCGAGCAGTTCTATGAAGAGTTTTGTCTTGCATTGATGAACATATTAGGCTGAGAGTTTGCACTTGGCCACTGTTTTCTAATACTCTTGAAAACCAAAGACTGTGTAGTCAATGGCACCTAGCTAGTAGAATTTTGGGGATTAGTGTTTAGCATGTTTTAATGTGGTAGCGGTAGCTTGGAATAGGATTTCCCTTCCCTTTGTATTAGTCTGTATTATGGGTGTCTTAGCCGTTTATTTGTTTTGATTAATTGGGTATAAAATGATTCATTTATCCAAACAAAATGGTACTTTTAGATTATTTTTTGGGGCATTACGAAATTTCTCTTGACTTTTGCCCAAACCTCTTTTTGTTTTCATAATTGAATTTCTCTCGCTAAGATAAGGAAATTATAATGAAATTTCAATCAGAATGCTTTGAAAAGAGAGAACATTTCTTTTTAAGGGCAAAGTTTAGCCAATTGGCATTTAAACAAAGTTGAAAGCTAAAGTTTTGTGGATTTTTAAGTTGATCAATTGAATCTCATCCCTGGAGTATTTTTTATCTCACCCGTCTGGTCAAGGCTTTCAAGGAGAGAAAGGGGTGCCTAGATCAATGTTTCTCTCCGCATAACCGTTCTTAATTACTCCATTCGTCCCAATTTGTTTGTCAATTATTCCATTTTCTGTTATGCCTTAAATTGCTTATATTTTTCACTCTATAATATTTTTCGTGATTTTAAAAACTTTGTATAATAGAATTAATCGTGAACTATCAAACAAGATCCATATTGCATATATTTGGAGATCAAAATTAAAAAATATAAGCCATCGAAAATTGACACGATTATCAAAAATTGACAAACAAAATGGGACGGAGGGAGTAATTATTATCAAATGGTCCTAGGGCCATTGCGTGCCTCAAGAGCACCTAAAAACGGCTTAGTGTTGTTTGAAATTTGCCATCGCAGTCATAATGTCAATGAATCGCCTACATTGTTTTTAATCCGGCTGTAGAGAAATATTCAATGCTTCCTAACCCTTGGGTTTGATTTCATAATTTGTTCAGATGCATGTGCGCAAGAATTGACCCATACACTCTAAATTATCAAAAGAAATTACTATACGATTTCCCGGATTTTCTAAAGTATAAGAGAGAGAAAGGGGTGTGTTTGAGAATGTTTTTTCTAATAAATTTTCCCTTTCCTCCAATTTGTGATACAAGCACAGCTTCAAATCTTGGACTGCCCAATCTAAACCCCTCATTCTAAGGTCTTAAAAGGCATATCTTGTCGCCACAAAATTCGTCCATACATATGTATTTTTTCGAGAAGACCAAAACAAAATTCGTTGTAAACTTAATTCAGGTACTCCATTCCATATGGAACAGAGGAGCTAATTTCGCAGCGGCCATGTCAGTTAAGTTGAAGGACATGAGTTGCGTTAGTTCAACGGGTTGGAGAAGCGACGGATAGTGAATATTATAGACGCAATCCCATAGTTATTAATATAAGCACTCTGTTAGACATAGAAGCTGATTACATTCTAAATGTTATGGCAAAAGCTATAAATGTAACATATCTGAACGTTTAAAGAAAAAAAAAAAAAAAACACCTTCAAAGTCTTGCGATTCAAGTCGCATGAAACAACTTCGCCAGCAGTAGCCAAAAGGGTGTGAAATACGATTATCTCAGGGAAGCAAAGATCGTAATCACATAACAATGAATGAAAGCTGATTTTTAGACAAACAAGAGAATGAAAATTTTATTACTAAAAATGATACCTAAAGCTCTACTAATACTGCATTTGGACAACAAAATGAAAACAATGTCTTTAACAGTACCAAGGAAATTGCTGATAAATAGGTGACAAGTGAAACAAACATAACCTCTCTAATATATCATGCGGCATTTTTCTCAAACAGGAGCCAGGCTTTCAACGAACTGATAGGACTTCTCAAAACAGCCACGATAGTCAAATGGAAATCGCCCTGGGAAATCAAGCACCGTCCATGTCTTGCACTCCAGATCATAGAATATAACAGTGCCAGCAATAGCCAAAACAAGTGTGAAATGGTTTTCGGTTTTTCCCTTCATGACGGATAAGAAATGAAATTTATAATCGCTCTTTATGCATGTCATCTGAGGGAATGCAGATGTTAAATGTCCAAGATTGACGCAGTACTTCACAATCCAACCACTGTAGTCCCTCTCCATTTCAAGGATCCTAAAGGCCATAGCACCGGGCAAACGAGACTTAATAAGAATTAGGTGGCCACAACATTCTCCAAAATACCTAATATTGTCTACAGGAAGAATTTAAGGTCTAAGGGGATGGAGCATCCATATCAGCTGCTCTGCCTCAAAGTCAAATCTAAGAAATATCTCATTACTTAACCAATGTATCGATCCACTCCAGAAGATTCCCCCCCAAAAATAGTCTGAGCTTTGTATTAATGGTGGTGGTGGTGAAATGATATCAACCTGTTTCCATGATGAAGTCTCGGAAGAGAAGACATTGAAGGACCCCTCGTTATATTCAGCGACTAGAACTTTATAGTGAGGTGATTTTGAAGGATCAAAAGCCAAGAAACCGCCACGCACGATAAGCAACGATGCTTTCCTCAACACAGGTGCTTTGGGTAATACCGTGTATTTTTGGGTTGTCGGATTACAAACAATGTAACGGTCTATAGGGCGGAGAAATTCCTTGCACAAAATTAAGCCATTGCAAGACTGTATAACTCTAGGCTTAGAGTTAACCGTCTTTAGTTTACTTTGTACGAAAGCAAATGTGGGAAGAATGGTGTGGCCTTGAAGTGTGACAGTCTTTGGTCGCTTATCATGCAAACGGTCAAAATAAAAGCCATAGACTGTCGGCCAATGGTTTACCCGGGCGTGGTTGCGAACGAAATGGGTGTCAGAGATGAGAGAGAGCCAGTGCTTGGACACACAACGGAAGCGGATGAGGGATTTTGCAGGAACACGTACAAGGATCTCGGTTAAGAGATCAATGTTGTTGGATATTACTTCTGCAGCCTGTATAATGTGTTTCGATGATGTACTACTGCCAATCATCTTTCTTCTTCTTTTGGATCTTTTTGTGGTCATGTTTGTTGATTAACAACTGATAGAGTTAATCAAACACAGAGAGGGAGAGAGTGAGAACTTACTTGTAGTCGAGCGGGTTACCCCTAACTGACTCCAGTTGGAAATAAATTGAAACTAGAGCCTCTCACTCTAGAAAAAAAACTTCGCCCCCATGGTTTCCTCACCATGCGGGGCAAAATGGGAAGAACTGCCCCTAATCACGTTATTCTCTCCTATCTTCTTTCTCCCCTCCTCGCATTCCACTCATCGATTCATCTTCCCAAATCTTTGTTCAGTTGGGTGAAGCCAGATCGGGGCTTAGACAGATATTCGACATCGAACCCTTTGGTTGGTCTCGGCGATGATGCCTTCAGGTGACGGGGGTTTGCTTCAGGGTTTGTGACGAGGATCTGGGTTAACTTGGCTTCTAATAAATCGGAGATGGTGGTCTTCGGAGTTGGTTCGGAGCGTGATCTGTCCGCCGAAGTTGTGATTTACAAATCTTTACCTCTGCCCCTTGTGATTTCATTTAAAGGTGAGTCTGCGTGATTTGCATGGTGGCCGGGTGTTCGTTTGAAGGTGCCTTCTGTGTGATTTGCATGGTGGCCACGTGTAAGGCGGGTGTTGTGCCAACAGGGAGCTTTTTTCATTTTAGTGTTGCTTGTGTTGTTTATAATTGGTTTAGCTCCGTTTTTGAAGTTGTTTTCAGTCCATATGTGAACTTTCTCATGTATGGTTCGTGTGTACTCATTGTATTCTCTTCCAATCCATATGGACACCCCAAAAGTTGTGGTATTTTTGAAATTTTGAACGGTCCGGATGTGCACTACAGGGTCGTCGATTCCGATACTTATACCCACTCTAGAGCTACGCATGTGGTTTTTTTTTTTTTTTTTTGCCCTTTGGCGATTTTTTAGTAATGAAATTATCCCTTTGATAATAAATAAAAACTACATATGGAAATCGAATTCCAAAATTTTGGACTCTTTTCGGAAATTCAACTATTTTAGGCAACATCATAATTACTCACCACAATTTACAGATTTCCACATCCACTATTACCTTTTAACATTGCAATTTTGATTTTGGCAACAAAAAAAAAAAAAAATCCTTGGAGATTTGATTCAATGATTGTGTAGCGCTCCTTTTTTAATGTGAAATCTAAGGTTCAACTCCTATGGACAAGATTTTTTTTTTGGAACTGCTAATCATTCAATCAGAACTGCCAAAGGCTACAAAACAGAAGAGCATACATCTGAATTTAACAAACTAATTAAAGAAGGAGGAGGATTAGCAATCCAGTCCGGAGCCAGCTTGACTCTCGTCTAGACAGAAGGTTGATTCTCGTAGTAATCTAAAATATACTAACACACTAACATTCTATCACCCAACAAAAACAATAAAAAAAAACACAATAAAAAAACTTGAAGCAGAAAAAGCGTTTGGTAATGTTTTATTTTCTGATTTTATTTCTAAAAAACTAAAAGTAGAATCATGCATATGTTTATTGTTTTACAAAAAAAAAAAAACATATTTGGTTATACAAATTTTGTTTTCTGTTATTTAATTTTTTTTAGTTTGGAAAAAATTAGAAAACAAAAAATAAAAAATAAAAAACAAAAAACAAAAACGTTACCAAACGCCTGATAAAGTTGTTTAGGAAGAAGTTGAAGCCCATGTGAAATTGAGTGTTTTGGCTCCAAAGATTAAATTGCCCGCCACACTACAACAAATTTCACCAATGCCGACTAAATATTTACTCATCTAATGTGATTTTTTAGTCGGCAAACATCAATCCCGAGTAAATTATTTAGTCGGCACGTTAGTCGGCCAAAGACCTTCGGCAAATGTATTTGCCGGCTAAAAAAAATTTTACTCGGCAGAAGTAATGTTTTACCGACTACTCGTTACCGACAAAAGTTTAGCCGGCAATGTGATTTTAGTCGGTAAATGCACACTAAACAGTGACTAAAGATTTAGTCGGTGATTGCCACGCCGACTAAAGATTTAGTCGGTAAATGCACACTGATTAGTGAATAAAGTTTTAGTCGGCACTATCCCATATATCAGAGACTAAAGTCTTAGTCGGTGAATGCGTGAATTGGTGAGTATGGCTGGTTACCAATTCGGACAAACTGATTTATAGGTATTCTTGGTCGCCAATGCCAAATCTCACAAAATTAATATGATTTTTTAGCCATTTCTTCCCAGTAATTTAAATTAATATTCCATCCACAAAATTGCCAACCTGCTGTAATTAATATAAAATTGAAATTCATAGGCATAATTTCATACATAACTTCCATAAATAAATGTTTTTATCAAATACTTGCTAAACATCTTATATCAATATTCCTAGAGCACAAAATAAAAAAATTAAAAATTAAAAACGTCCAGCCACAAGTGGCAATGTATCCAAACTCCTAGAGCAAAAGGAGAAAGACCAAACATTGAAGCACGTATAATCCACATCTGAAATCCCACTTTGACCTTCATA
>JAXBDA010009310.1:0-12820 GCA_036023075.1 Gaultheria prostrata
CGGCGGTGGTGGTGGTGAGCTCCTCGCCCTCTAATTTGGTTGAAGGAAAGGAAATGGGGGCGACGGAGAGAGAGAGACGATCTGGGTTTTGTTTTTTTTTTTTCTCCAGTTAAGTTTGTGGCCCCACTCTCTGCCACGTCAGCTTGTTGGAGCTGGTTTGGAGCCGTGTGTTGTAAACGTATCATTTCTGTAGCATCTAAAACAACACCAAAAGATGAAAATAATGCAAAAAAAGAAAAAAAACTAGCCGGTTGAGAAGTCGCCAGAGAGCCGCCGCGCTCGATGTGACTGCTTATTCACTGATAGAGGCTAAAAAGGAGGAGGTTGGTTTTGGTTCTGTGGGGAGGAAGTGAGGTGAGAGGCGGTGGATGGCCATCGGCCGTAGATGGAGATCGGATAGGAGAAGAGAATGGAGAGAGGAAGCCGATATGGGGCCGAGGCCATTTTTTTTTTATGTATTACGGATCTCATTTCGATATTCAAAATCGCCATTTTTTTGAAAAGTAATTTGTCAGAAGACCATGTAAAAATTAAGCTTAATGCTTAATTGAATATCAATAAATACTTGATCTCTCCCGTTATAGATGCAAAGAATTGGAAGTGGTTTTAACTTTTAACTAAAAAAAAGCGAAGAAAATAATTGAAAGTGGACCAGGCTAAACATGCTAATCTCTAATACACGGTCACGGGTGAATGAAGAACCTTGGAACGTAAAAATGGATGAACGTAAAAGGAAAATGCTACAAGTAGCCCATACTAGGCTATTGTTAACAGTGACGACTTCAAGAATTTTGATCAGTGTGTTCAAAAATTAACTGAAGTCTACTATTTCTACTAACTAGCCATATATACACAAATTTTTATATAATAATGCTATCAAATATTACCAAAAATATATAAGATGTCATAATTGCATGCTCTCGGCAAATTCTATATTTTAGGCCAAGCAAATTTAATGGGCGCATAGACACGTTAGTTTTTATTGTAGGAAACGTTGTGGCGAATAGGTTACCCTTTTTTTTTTTTGACATATTCTCTTATTTTTACAGTTGATTGTTGTTCAAAGAAAAGCCAGAATAAGATATTGATACTAACATTTTTTTTTCTCTTTATTTTTTACTTTTTTGTCATTAATATGTGTACTTTGTTTTGAGCTAATATATTTAGTGTTGATCAATTGTGAATTTTTCAGACTGATGGATGTTTATGTAGTACACGACTAAGGGTTCAAACAAATCTGAAATAAAATTACGTAATATAAAATATAAAATAGTTTAGGTTGTTCAATTGACCATGCATAGCAATGGAACCGTCAATGGCATATTGGCTTTTAATTGAGATTGTTTACGTTGGATTGAATTAATGTTGGCTAATTTTTTGGGACTAGTTGTTCAATTTTTTTTGTGTAAGGTGTTCAAATTATTTTAGATTGGGTGTTCATAAAAGACTAAACTAAGATAAAATTTAAAAATATTAGTATATGTATTCTAAACAAAAATAAAATAAAATTAGGGTGTTCACTTTGGGACTAGTTGTTCAAATTTTTTTTTGAGTAAGGTGCTCAAATATTTAAGCATAGCATGTTGAAATTATTTTAGATTTGGTGTTCATAAAAGACTAGACTAAGATAAAAATTTAAAATATTACATGTATTCTAAATAATTTTTTTTCCAGAGTGTTCAAGTGAATACCCTCACCCATGTGTAGAGCCGCCTATGATTGTTAAGGTTCAAAAAGTGCATTAAAATGAGTGAAAATTATATAAAAGTGCGTGGAACTATATTTAAAAATGGATTGAAATGTATGATTTGTATTGTCAATAGAAGGACCCAACGTAAAAAGGTTTGCCCAAATGTAAAATGGGTCGGACTCAGGTATGCAATGTGGGGGAGGATCTCCAATTCCGGTGTCCCGTGTAGATTGTTGAATGTGGTGGATTGGTTACCTTGCATGTAAAGGGCAAGAGATTCAGATGCTTGATCATGAGGTGTGTTTTGGCTACTTCTGTAAATGTTATATGGATGGAAATAAATTATCGGACTTTTCTAAGGTAAGACTACTGTTATTGACAAGTTTCTCTAAAGCTTGTGTGAATTCTATTAGGGATTTTCTTAGTTCTAGAAGGGATGTGAAGCCTTTCCCTTTGAATAAGTCTCTTGGTGCTAGTTGGAGTGTACCTCAATGCAAATTTTTCTTAGTTTCTTCTTTGTTGGCCATGTTAACTAGTTAGATGTTAGAGTGTAGTTCTCCGGCAAGTGTGGTACTAAGATATGCCTCTTTGAGTTTTGTATATGTTTTGAGCTTCATCAATGAAACGTACTTATCAAAAAAAAAAAGAACCGGACTACTCGAGTTGACTCACAAACAAGCCATTTGCCACCACCACCCACCATGGTAGCCATCAGAGTGGCCTCCAAGTAGAAGTTGGAGGCTTCCAAATTTAAGGGCAGGCTCCCAAAAGATGGAGGAAAGAGCATTAGAGGAGAAAATGAAGGTCTTCGAAGTTATTAGTGGAGGGAAAGGGGTAGTAGGCCTCTCGATTGTGTACAAAAGCGACTCTTTAGTTTACAAAATCTTCATGCATGCCATTATCCCAACTATGACATGTATATCTTATAGAATAGGATTGCATTCACTTCATACTTGAATGCTTTTTTAGTATTTAAAAAAACTTTTAAACGCATTTTGTGATTTGAGTTGACTACAAAAATTAAGGCATCGATCTTCACTGGTTATTAGGACCGACAAACAAGTTGATTGGTGATCACAAATGACTTGTAATCAAGCCAATCACGACTCAAAAATGAGTAGTTTGGATAGTTTTAACATTAGAAATCCAATGAGCCAATGTTGCTCCAATCAACTCAAGCTTGAGATTGTTTTCAAGGACACTTAAGTCCCCTCCGGGCAGGATCTTCTTGAGCTAAGGACGTCTAAGAGGCTGCCACTTTTTGCTCCGAAATAAGTTTAAAAAATAAAGGCCAACTATTTTTAGTACCTAATATATAAGTTCAAATGAGAAACAACATATAAGAGACCAATAAAAAATTAGGGCCCTCACCTCGAGGTTTGTCTTAGGACCCGAAATATCAAGGCGCCTTTGCATCTAGAACCACTGGGCTAGAATCTTGGGTCTAAACTTGAATTATTTTCTGATTAAAAAATTTGAATTACTTATTAACAAACTAATTTTAACGAATCGAGTAAGAGATCAAACTCCAACAAGATGATTGTTTATTACTCCAAGGGTGGGCCACGGGATTTCTTTCTGGAACTTGAGGTTTGGTTGCTCCTCCTAAAGTCTCATTTTCGATTCTTCTTGGACAGGAATTTCTGGCCTTTGAGCACATGTATGTGGGTGAGCAAGTGCGAATGTGAGTGAGTGAGAGACTTGCATAACGTGGATTTTCAAGATAGGAAATGGGCCAATCAGGAGGCTTGAATTATCCACGTGTACTTAGCAGATAAAGAACCCAAAGATTGGTTGAAACCAAAGAAAAATCTAAACGATTCAAAGCACAGAAAATAGAGAGAAGCAAAAAAAAATTAGTGCTAGCGAAAAGAGGAAGAGATACAGATAGAGAAAGAGAGGTAGTGATATAAGCAGGGACAATCGTTTCTTTGGGTGGCCCAATTCACATGGCAACGGCAGCATCAACTTCCATGGCGGCCGCCGTCGTCTTCATGCCCTGTCGGTTAACCACCTCCGCCGTCACACCCCGTTGCTCCGCCTTACCCCACCTTCCACCGCCGCGCTTTTCCTCCAGCCCTGCCTTTTCCACTTCCTTGAAGCACATCTCAGGTACGCTGCCTTTCTCTTGGGCATTTCTTCGAGCACGTGGTTGAATTTTCCTTAGCTTTGGTTAATTGCCCTGCTCTGCGGTTCGTTTTTGTTAATTGGAACTTTTTTTGACATGGGTACTTGGCATTATGATGAAAAAGGGTAATCTTTATCATTACGAGGCGTATATTGGTTGTGTTTGGTTTGAGTTTTGGATTTTGGTTTTTGAAATGATTAGATGGAGAAGTAGGAATGATAATTAAAATATAGTGATTAATGATTAGAAAGAGAGAGAGAGAGAAATGAAAATAATATTTAAAAATAGGGATAATAATTGAGAAAACCGATTCTTGAGAACCAAAACGAATAAGGCCGAATCGTGAGAATAAATCAGTTGATTTGACTTGTACTCCGTAGAGGGCTAGAGGCCCTAGCTTGCAATCTAATAATGTATGTAGTAGTTTTCGTCCTATTTAGATACCTTGTGTCCAAAGCTAGTTTGCTAGTATTTAATCACATTATCATCATATAAATCAGGGGTAGCAATACTAGGACTTGGCATTGACCATCAATCGTGCTAAAATACAGAACCTACGCCTCCCCAATTTCACGTTAACTGGGTAGCGATTTCGTATAGCTGGTTTGGGTTTTGATTGTTTGTCATGGTTCATTTGGTGATATTGAGTTCAGTGCAGATCTCATCATGTAGGTCTTTTATTAGTGGCTGCCCGAATAGTTGTCAGGTGATAAATTTTGGAAGTACTTTTGTTGTGCCTTCTATTAGAGCTAGATGCAGCAGAACAAGAGGATTCTTTATATTGCGAATTCCTGAACCTTTTAGATTCTAACAAAGGCTCCCTTTTTTTTCCTCCTCTTTGCTGTCTTCTGTCGTGCATTTCTTGAAAGGCTGTTATCCTTTGTGAGCATGCATCCTTGGATTCTTCATGTTGCTCTGTTGTTCATGTCTTTTATTCATCATAAATGGAGTGAAAGAAGATATCAATAGAATCATTGGAGCTTGGAGACATTGAGCACAGCAATGTCATGATTGTCAAGTCACCATGAATTTCTCTTAGTTCAGTAGCTTGTAAAAAAAACCTCAAGGGTGGAATTTATCTTGGACATGCTAAAGGGCTAGAGAAACCACTGATTAATGGTTGGATTAGATGAAAACTTAATGGCATGTTTCTCAAATTCAGAGATTGGTTGGAGTATCTTCTGTCCGCTTTAAAGTTTGTCCGTATTTGACTACTATAAGGGCTAAAACTCTGAACTTCTGTGAGAAGAGAAGAGGACAGCTGATTCTCTTTGTTTGATGACATGATATTTGCTGCAGACGGTAATCAGAGTTTGTTGTGCTTTGAGCATTAGGGTATGGACTCGTACTATTCATTCATTGATTCTCCTTTGGATAGGCTTAATTTACAGATTACAATGCTAAAACAGATATACTATTAGTTTCCCAAGTGCTTAGTGGCGTCCTTTATTCCAGCAACAGAATTAGGCTAATGGGGATTTGGATTTGAGTCTAGTGAATGAATAGCAAACTACTCTTAAATTGAATGTGGATATGAAAACTTTATTATGTCATTCCTTGGAATAATAATGTTCATCTGGATAATTCTTTTTTTCGCCTCTCCCTAAAACAGAACCGCGGAGGATTTCTCTATTTCAAGTCAAAGCCTCTGAAGAGTCGTCCCCTCCTGTTGATGCCGGAGAGATATTCAGTGATCTAAAGGAAAAGGTATTAGGCCCTATGCCCCAGAGGTTTGGAAGTTCTCCTTTGAAATACTTTTTCCAAGACCTGTTTTTCAGTTTCTCCTGCCATTGCTTATTGTGAGAAGTTTTTCCGTTTTGGCTTTGTGCAAGTTGATTATTTACACGATCTTTTGTTTCTTTTATACTTATTTTGTTGCGATTTTCTATAGTGGGATGCAGTAGAGAACAAATCGACGGTAATTCTCTATGGTGGTGGGGCTATAGTTGCAGTTTGGCTATCCTCAATTGTTGTTGGAGCCATCAACTCAGTCCCTTTGGTAGGTGATATGATTTAGTTTTATTGTTAGTTTCTACTAGATAGAAGTTGTCGATGTTGCTCAACCTCTTTTAATCCCTCCGCATGATGACTACTCACGGGAGATAATTACTATCAGTTTCTTTGGGGTGTTTTGTTCAACCGCTGATGTTTTTTCCACCTAAAATTTGTATCAGCTTCCAAAGATCATGGAGCTGGTAGGACTTGGATACACTGGATGGTTTGTTTATCGATATCTTCTGTTCAAGGTAAAATTTCAAACCGTTTTCTATCCTTATTTTAACCGGCACATACTTTCCTTGTGATTGTAGATTGCTATGTCGTAGAATCTTCTTTGATGTAGTTCATAATCAAATCAATATTTTTTCCAGTAATCTGTGTCTCTGTGACTAAACCATTGGACATATTTAGACTAAATATACACAATGTTTGCTAGCTAATCAATGCATATATTTCACATGATGTGAAGCTTATTTAGTATTTTAATCTAGCATCCCTTGTGTTGTTTTATCTACCCTGCACTTTTAAAATCAAGGCTTGAAAAAGGAAATTTGAACTGGCATTGCTTTTATATGGGGCAAGCTATCCAAAATCATTGAAAATGATTGCTAGGCTTGTTTTTTAAATATGATTTAGCTCAACTTGATTGGCCTCGTTCCAACTAGATTCTAGAAACATCCTGTGATCACTTTTCTACTTACTATTTGTTCGATTGCTGAGAGGTCCTAGGATCAAAGCTGTCATTGAATAGGTTTTCTTATGAGAACCATAGCTATCATATGTCGCGATAGCTTGTGGGCTACCGCTATCACATTTTGTTGCCTAGCAAGTAGGAGTAATTATTTTGCTGACAAAAGAAACAATTTTGTTCTCAGCAAAGTAGAAAAGAACTGGCTACAGACGTTGAAGCATTGAAGAAGAAGATTGCTGGAACTGAATAGATGCACATGATTGAGTGGCGGACTCATCTTATGTGCACTCCCGTCGTTGGCTCAAATGGTTTTAGATCTCCTTTATGAGAGGCTTATTGCTGCGTAATGTAGAGAGGTCTTTCATGTATTTCTAATACTCTTGTGTTCTTCATCTTTGAAATAAGAGATTGGGCGATTCTATTTTCAGATGGATAAATATATACTAGAATTTAAATTGCTTCCATTACATTGTGATTTTAACCCAAAAGTAGTTGTGTGACTTTCTAAATAGAAGCAGCCAATTTTGATTCCTGTTTATGGTGGTAAGAAAGATCACTTACAAGCTGCAAATAAGCCCTATAATCTCCCAAAACAATGACTGCATTCGTTTCATGGTTTTGAGAACAGGTTTTGAGAAAGCCTTACTTGCTTGTAATTCTGTAGGCTGTGTTTGGGCCAGAGAGTTTCCCAAATGAATGGAAGACTAGAGAAGAAAACGTAGGCAATCTATCTTTTCAAAGCTATCGCCCCAATATAAAAAACATTTATGTTTCGGGTCAGTTATGCCTCACTTTATATTTCTCTCCATAAGAACCATGACCAACGTTAAGGATCACTGGTATGATCCAAAATGATATGCTAATATATGTTATACCTTTGTTATTTTTCTAACGCACAATCAAATCTCATGTGCATTAGATGAATTATCTTCTTTCCTCTCTTCTTGTTCTTCAACTTCTTACTAGTATTTGTTTACATAATACATGTATGATTTCACAAATTCCTATAGACATCTATTGTGTTTACTACATAATAGGTGAATAAAAACCAAATGGCCCTCGATGAAATTTTCAATTACAAGAGAAGAAAAATAGCTCGCAAGCTATCTAAATTTAAGTACATTTTTTTTTTTGCAAACGTCACGCGTTAGCGAATTTTAAATGAATTGGCATGTATTGGCGAATTGTTATGCACTTCTTAAGATTTTTGTGTGTGTGTGTGTGTGTGTGAACAGAAATGATGATCAATATGTATTCTTTGATTCAATAATTCAAGTTCACACTTAAATGTGAACAAACGGCAGAAGGAAAATAGTGTAGTACTCCTTCGCAATCAGAATTTCACCTTCATCTTTTAAAAAATACTAAAAAGATAGAAAAAAGGGTGAACTGCTGAAAATCGAGGGCTAAAATTTAAAATCACTTCTCAAAGAATAAAAGGAAAGAAATAAAAACACAAGCTGATCTAAGAGGATAAAAGTTTAGGGGCCATAGCATAATTTTCTAAACTTTGGAGGTAAAGCTATATCATATGGTAGACTGAAGGCTCTGTTTGGAAGTTAGGAAAATAAAGAGAAAAGAAGAGAAAATAATTAAGAAGGAAATAGGAGGAAAAATTGTTGAGAAAATGGGAGGAATTTTGAATATTTTCCTTTTCTCTTTCTTAAAAACCAAACAAAGGAAGAGAAAATTTAAAAACTTTCTCCTCCTTTCCATCTCTTTCTCTAAGTCTGTGTTTGGAAATTTTGGAAGAGAAGAGAAATAGAAGAGAAAATTAAAAAAATACTGTAGGAGAAATGAGAAAAAATGGGAAAGAAATCTTGTAGTTAATTTTCACTTTCTTCTCTTTTCTCCTTCCATTTGGAACCAAACAAATGAGAGGAAATTTTTGTAATTTTCTCTTCTTTTCCATTTCTTTCTTAGGCCCTGTTTGATAACAGTTTTAGAGGATGTGATTGGACTACTAAGAAGATCGGATTACTAATACTTTGTTTGGTTTCACAAAATGGGTTCGGACTAGTAGTCCGACCGGACTATTAATACCCCCAAATGGGGTATTACGAATCCCATGTGGGGGTTGGTATTTGTAATCCAATCCCTCCCTTGGTATGGCGAAAATACCAAACTATCCTTGGTTGAATCAATTAATGGCTAAAATATCAGTTTTTCTAAATAAAAAAAATCATAAACTTATATTAATAACAAAAATAACTACAAGGGGCCGAACGGTCCAGAAATCTATTAAATGTAGACCCATTTGGCTTAATAATTAAGTTGGTTTATTTTTTGTTTTAATTTTTTTTTTTCGGGTTTGTGAGTTTTGTATCAATTTTGTGTGTGTATAATTGATTCGTCTCAATGGGGAATCTAAAAAGTAAGAAATTATGAACCAAGTAATTTTTTTTAGTAAGTCTATATTGTATTGTTAGTGTACCTTTTTTAAAGATCTTGATCATAATTTTTTATATTTTAAATTTCTCTCGTCGGGCCAAACCAATAATCCACAACAAATTAACGAAAAGTTAACAAATGCTCAAAATGTTGTTGACGCGACTATAGACTAGGAAAACGGACGAAATTAACAAATGAGTCTACAATTAATGAGTGCTACTTGGAAAGCTATCATGCCTTTTTTTATTTTTTCAAGTTGTGGCAATATATAGTTGTTGATATATTTGAAAAACAACTTCATTCATTTGGTAAAATTGTATAAATTCAAAAATAATTCCAAACGATCAATTTAGGGCCTTCTTATGTTTCAGTATTGGATAAGGATAAAACGGAAATTGTAGTTTCAATCCAATGCAATCCCATGTCAAACAAACATGGTAATAACAATTCTATTTTCCTGTGTAAACCAAAAACATACAAATTATAAATCTCATCTCGTTACCAATCACTCCTCATTACGAACCCTATCATAATCTCACCACCTTACGAATCTCATCTTTTATAGTCGGGTTATCAAACGGAGCCTTGAACTTCCAAACATAGCCTAAGATCCAAACAGAGCCGAAAGGTTTTGTGAGGGTTTCTACAGTCGATAGAGAATCCACGCCCTAGCTTAGCATTGCCACCACAGCCCCTCGCCGCCGTCGCGTAAGCTCTGCTTGGGAAAATGATGCGAATTATCAATATTAAGAGACTTCAACCTCTGAGCTCATCCGTGGATTTCCTAAGCCACCAATTGATTCAGAAATGCTCAGTGAGTGGAACTGCAAAGGGCAAATCGAAATTGAAAACAGCAGCACCTCTAAAGAAATCAAAGGTCACAACCAAAAAAGGAAAATCACCAGAAGATGCATCGGAAAAAGGCGGAGGCAGAAGATCCAACCAGTTGGAAGAATTGGTCGACAATTGCCTGAACGCAACGTCGCCGGTCCGTCATATGAAACCTAAAGAACTAGAAAGAGAAGCCGAGCGTGAGAGAATGGGACTGATCAGCAAAGCTAGGGCAAAAGAACTCGAGACGATGAAAAAAGCGAAAAAGGACACCGGTTCTGATTTGATTATGGGCCCACCAGGTTTGGATCTGATTACGTTGGGCCTGGTTGATGCTGATAAGGTTATCAAGTATGAATTGACGGTTGAAGATGGGCGGCGGTTGGCGAAGGAGTACAGTAGGGTTTTGATGAGGAGGCATAGGGCGAGACAGGCGGCTGAGTCGAATCTGTTGAGGTTGAAGAAGGAAGCGATCGAGGCGTTGCCTGAGGGTTTGAAAGAAGCGGCATTGGTGCCGGATTTGACGCCGTTTCCGGTTAATAGGTTTATGGCGACCTTGACACCGCCTATTGAAGGGTATATTGAGAAGGTTAATGAGGCGGCGAAGAAGATTGCGGGGAAGGAGAAGCTTCGTTGATGAGAGGTAAGGTTTGCTCTGAATTGGTAGTGTATATGATTCGTTGGTTTATTTAAATAGGTTTGATTTGTAGTGTTAAATTTTCAGAAACTTGTTTGGTTGATGGATTTGTAGACTTGTTTACGATGGCATTTATCGAAAAGAACCTAACTTTAACAAATATCATAAAGATTTTTGGCCCAGCCACATAGAAAGGAAGGGCCTAATTGCCCTTGGGAGATGTATCAGGTTTTAGGAGATGGAGCTAGGTTCAGCCTGCGGTTGTAATCTTACTTACTGGAAAGTATCATGAAAAAATGGTTCTAAACAATTATGGTATTGAATCTTCTGATTAGCATAATTGGATGGAGAAGTATTGAAGAGTAAGATTCAGCAATTTGTTATCGGGGGTTTCTGGTTGTGTGTATCTGGGTGTTGTAGGCACATGACATTGAGATTTTATGTGTGGGTGCCAACCGCTAACATGATATGTATTGTCTCTTTTGAGGTTGCCTTTGGGAGTTAAAACTGCTAGTAATATATGCTTGTGCCTTGGTCTAGATAAAGTAATGACGATCTTTAGAAACTCAATTAGTTTGCTAAGGCGTAATGCACATTTATAAGCAGGAGTCTGAAACGATGATGCTGTCAGCATTGAGTTTTAAAATACACAGGGAAGAACGCATGAATAAACTTGATGAATCGGTAGAATTCCTCAAACAAGGTAGAGAGGGGGAAAAACGGCTCCTTTGAAGAATTCATGTTGCAACCATCCGAGGAAAGTTTGAAATGGAAAAAGAAGATCCGGGGTTTAAGTGTCTAGAGTGGCAATCTCAGTAGCTTCTTCTCTACCTATCCTTTTATGTTCTGAATACCTTGTGTTCTTGTTCTTTTGGATTCTCTTGCTGGGGGTTTACTAGGGTTCACCTCTTCAAGAGGTTGGGCTGTTTCACGAACTTTTATATAGATTTCACTTAGCCAAAGAAAAGAAGATGGTTCCGAGGATGGTTTCTACTGTGAATTGAGGTGTGAGGTATTGTGTCTTTAGAAAACAGTCGATCATCCTTAAATGCCAGAATCTCAATTTGCCTTTCGATACTCCTAATGGTTAGTGAGTGAGAGGCAAATAGGTCATCCCTACCAAGGTTGGTTGAGTTGTGAGAGAAGTTTTATGCTGAATTTTCATCTACGAAGTGGACAAAGAAAACATTGGGAATTGGGATGCATTATGAAAATCCACCCAGCCATTAACTTCAAAAATTCCAATGTGTGCTTTCCAAATTAATCGGGAAAAACTCAACTGTTTGAACCTTAGTTGCATGAAGTGGGAGCGGAAACATGGGAGCGGGGGAATATATAAGCTCCCAAGGTTGGGAGCGTGAAAGGAACGTGTAGATATATAACGAATTTAATGTAGCATTGAACATACACTTTAAAACAACAATAATGTAGATATATTGCGAATTTAATGTAGCATTGAATATACACTTTATATTACAATAATTTTAGAGAGTAAAAAATATGGGCCCAATCTAACTTAAATGTAAGAAATAGGCTAGTGTTAGAATGTATGGTTTTCTTTTACCAATATGAGCTAAATCGAAGACCAATTATAAAGTTAAGTAATAAAATATCGTTTTTCTATATTAGTATCGTACAAAAGTTCCTATCTTTGTAAGAAATGAGCTCCCATCTCAATGGGAGCAGGCTCCCGTCAAGCTCTCAGAATCGCACTCCTAAGGTGGGAGCGGCACTACTTTAGGAGCTCCCCGCTACTAAGGTATGAACTAATGCATTCGGTCTCATTAGTTATTCAATCGTAATTGGTTCTTATTGCAGTCGCAAATAGAAAGGAAAATAAGATAAATGGAAGGACAAGCTTCTTTCCATTTGAGTCATATTTTTTTTATTGTTACTAGAATCTTTTCTTTCTACATTTGTTGGATTGAAATGTGCTTCGTCTTTGGAATACTTCTGTGTCCCCTAACAACTCAAAATCGTTCTGGAATTGAGAACCCAAGAAGTCCGAGGTTAATTGGCAGTCTTGGGGGCTGTTTGATAAAGCTGAAAGCTGAAAACTGAAAACTGAATGCTGAATTTATTAAGCTAATAAGCTGTTTGATATGTACTGAATCTTAAGCACTGAAATAAATAAGTTATTGATCTGTATAAGGAGCTGAAGTATTAAATTCACTAATTTTTTTACTTTGGGTTCATATATTCATACTGGAATGTATAAATGAAAAAAAAACCCGTACATTTATCAAAATAATAAAAATATATAAAAATATTGGCAAGATGATGGTTGTGGTGATGGTGGTATTGCGATGGTGGTGGTCGTGATAGTGGAGTGGTGACATTGTGGTGGTGGAAGTGGTAGAGCAGTGGTCATGGTGGTAGTTGTGGTGGGAGTGGTGAAGTGGTGGTGGTAGTAATGGTGGGAGTGGCAGAGTGGCGATGGTAGTGTAGCGGCGG
>JAXBDA010009311.1:0-12820 GCA_036023075.1 Gaultheria prostrata
GTTTAAAACGTGTTTTCCAAGGTCCACGCGAGAAATCATCAAAAAAAATACCGATATTGTACAGTTTTTGTGAAAAACTGCTTGGATCAAGCCCTTCCCGGTATTTTTTTGGAGGATTTCTCGCGTTGACCTTGGAAAACACGTTTTAAACACATTGGACGGTTTGGATCATGCAAAAACACGTTTTAAAACCTTAAAAATACCCAAAAACCTCCAGTCCGGGATCTTGGACTGGATAATTGGTGTGTATATATATATATATTGGTTTTTAAAATGCTCTGTTTTGGTAAATTTGTGGCATTAGAGCTCATAATATATTTTTAGTCTTGAAAATTAGGAGCCAAACCATCAAATGGAATTTTGTAAAATTATTTTGTCCAATTACCCAAAAATTTATAATTTACAAGTCTTAAGAGAAAGTGTGTTTAATAAATTGGCATAACACTTGTGATAAAAAAAAAGAAAGAAGCTAAAACTGTAAAACTGAACGAACACCATTTTGAAAATCTACTTTCAAATAATTATTTGTCCATTATACTAGTAATTCTTATAAATATATGAATAGTAATAAAAATGGGGCTCATTTGGTAACCCAATTTACTTATTTAATTACCGCATAAGTAAAGAAAAAAAGAATTTATATAATGGGGGAATGATTTTACACTCCCATTTTATCCATTGACACTCCCTTTTTGTTTTTTTCCACATGAGTAAAAGACAAAAAAGGAGTGTCAATTGATAAAAGGGAAGTGTGAAAATCATTTTCCTATATAATATGATAGTATTTTTGTTTCCAGTAGTAATTTGTTAATTGGTTATTATCATGAAAAAGGATGATTCAACTTGTCTATTTTCTTATTTTCCTAAATTGTTCTATTGCTTGGTTCCAAATTGCTGGTCTTTTTATAGTATTTTATACAATTCAAAAAATTATCTATCTATGTAATTTTAGTATAATTTTTATATATAACATGAATCTGTTTGCTATATTTTAATTAGTTTTAGTACATTAAAACTTAAAAATCATTACAAAATTTTGAAGTAGCATTAATTTTCTGCTCCCTCTTTTCCAAATTGTTGCTCCTGCTTTGGAAATTTAACTTTTTATGAAGTGTACATAATTGTAGCAAAAAAAAAAAAAGTACCACCTTTATTGCAAGCGAGTGAGAAAAATAATATATCACGCACCAAAATGGACTAATAATTTGGGACGAAGGCTATTCTCCTGGAAGGTCCCGGAAGGATAGCCAAACAATCAATTTGTCAAATTCCGTTCAAACAAAATAATTTTGTCAAACCGTAAAGGCGCGTGAGAGACGATTCCTTGCAAGCGAGTGTCAATTAAACGCAGAAGACCCAAAGTCCTCAACAAAAATATTTCTTACCAAACCAAAGAAAGTAACAAAGGAGTTAACAAAACGCCAAAATCTCTCTCCTCATCTAGTTTTTCATCAAAGTTTGTTCTTCACACCCCTACTCTCTCTCTCTCTCTCTCTCTCTCCTCTCCTCTACCTCTCTCTCCAATTCCAGACCCATCAATGGAAATTTCTCCCAACCATCAAGAAAACCAGAACCCATCTCCAAACAGCCACAGCGCCACCAGCACAACCAGTAGCAGCAGCAGCAATGGCCTCCACCACCACCCACAACCACCGCAAACCCCCACCACACCCAAACCCATCACCCCCAGATCCGAACCCAACAACCACCCGTACCCAACCACCTTCGTCCAAGCCGACACCCACTCCTTCAAACAAGTAGTGCAAATGCTCACCGGATCCTCCTCCTCCTCCAAACCCGACCCGCCCAAAAACCCCATCCCACCGATCCGAACCGGCCCCAAGAAACAACCCTCTTCTAAACTCTACGAACGGAGGAACAGCCTCAAGAACTTCAAGATCAGCCCGTTGAATTCCGGGTTTTCGACCCACGAGATTTTATCGCCCAGTATTCTTGATTTCCCATCGCTTGCCCTCAGCCCGGTTACCCCTCTTATACCCGACCCGTTTAACAGATCTCCTCAGTGTATGCCCAGTTTGGATATGGAGGCAGAGAAACAAGCGATTGAGAAAAAGGGTTTTTATTTGCACCCGTCACCGGCTAATACTCCGAGAGATGCGGAGCCCCGACTCTTGCCCCTGTTTCCTGTAACTTCCCCTAGGGTTTCAGGTTCTTCTTCTTCTTCTTGATGAGTGAGTTTTGGCTATTTGTATTAAGTTATTTTTATGTGGTTTTTTTTTTTTAATATGTGATTTCAAATTAATGAGGCTAATGTTGTTGTGGTTATATATAATTTGATGTACAATTTGAGAGGGGAGAGAGAGAGAGAGAGAGGGTTGGGGGAATGTTTGCTTCAATTGTATAATTTGATCTCTCTGTTCCTCTCTTGCCTTTGTTAATTTGGACCTTTTTGGGTCACATATGTTTTTCTGCAAGTCTAAATTTTGTTGGGTTTTGCGTTAGGCAGTTGACAATCAACACGTTGAAATACTACGTGAGATCTTTATGATACGAACTAGCCGAGTCGAATTGATTGAGGCTTAAAGCTCTGTTTGGATAGTTTTGACTCTACTTACGGATTTGTATGAATTTACGAGCCGTGCTCAGAGTGTTACAAACTCATGGGTAGAACCCACCCTTGAAAACCGGCTTACAAGGGGAGGGTGCCCAAGAGCTTATATAACACAAGGCCAAGCCCATACTAGGCGATATGGGACATTAGGATCATAACATACCACCACACTCCGCATCTGACGACCACGGCGGCCCACTCTATCGACACTGACCCAATGGTAGCCCTTTTCCCATTTTGGGCGGCTCAACTCACCTATCAGTATTCAACACTTCCAGTGTTTTAATCCAGCCTATAGGTCGCCTCCTCCGCGCCTCGGATCGTAGCGTAGTGGCAGGCTCTGATACCAATGTTACAAACTCATGGGTAGAACTCACCCTTGAAAACCGGCTTACAAGGGGAGGGTGCCCAAGAGCTTATATAACACAAGGCCAAGCCCATACTAGGCGATGTGGGACATTAGGATCATAACACAGAGATACACCTAGATCTCACACCATGCGCGCAAAATTTTTGGTGGCTCCATCCTCAAATGTGTCGAGATATTTGTATCCCTAGTATTTCTCAAATCTAAATAGAGGTATGCACATTGTAGTCTAAGTCAATACTTGATAGGTCAGATCAAACAGGGAAAAAAAAGTTTATTTTTGTGGAATCCTATGGATTTATAATCTTTCTAATGTAGAATTCAACCAATCAAATGATTCAAATGGGTCCTAAAATGAAATTGATGGGTGAAAACGATATTTGTTTTTTTCCAATATTATATGCTTGTAAATAATGAAATACTATACTATATGATTTGGGTAAGAAGTGGAAGAATGAATAGGGAAAATGGGTTTAATCAATGGTGGGGCAAATGTGGCCTTAGCTGTCAAGAGAAGAGTGGAGGAAATGGGGAAAGGAATCTTGACCCTTTTTGTTGGCTTTGTAAATTGGAGGAAAGATGCCAAAAGAGAGGGTAAGCATACTAGTATAGTAGTATGTGCTTGTTTTGTAAGCACTTCAAGGATTTTTTATACTATCATTCAGTTTGTACCACTATATTGTATGGGTATTGATTTCTATGCTCTCCTAATTGATGCGATCACTCCCTTTTCTTTTCTTTTTTGGTCTTTTAGAGGGTGAATTTGCGAAACAGTCCTATGCATGCTGATGCGGGGATGTTTCGTAAATTCCCCCACTAAAAGACAAAAAAGAAAAGAAAAGAGAGGAGTGTTTGCATCAATTAAGGAAGTGTAGAAATCAATTTCCTATTATATTTGCATATGTGCCACAAATTTCTTTTCTAGAGCCACCAAACATTTTGATTTAACCTTGATGTAGACACAACTAGGCCACTTTGCCACAACAATATGCTCTATAAATGGAGTCTAACTTTGTGAATCTATTATAATGGAAAAAAAGTTTGGATCCCCAAAACGGACCAACAAATACGGATGAAGGGAGTAATTGTTATTTGTCCCAGCGTCATGGAAGAGAGTAGATGGAGTTACGTGGACAAGGGATTGCTGCTGTGCAGCGGGTGCACAACATCTGATGTGCACCATCCGAGCCGTCCATTGCTCGGATGGACGGCACAGATTTCACCTCGGCACTCTTACATCCGAACCGTTGCTTGTCGTGCGTGCAAGATGAAATCTGGGCCGTCCATCCGAGCAACGGACGGCTCGGATGGCGCACAACACCTGCTGTGCATGGGGCTGCACAGCAGCAACCCCAAATCCGAGTTACGTTCGGCCTGCATTGTAATCTAGTTTACTAACTGCTAATGCTACCTCGACTGGTAACCTATATTGCATGAACTCAAGTATGGATGTTACATTGTGAGTTAATGACTAATGGGTATGCCCAAGTGTGTTTGTTTCATTTTTTTTTGTTTAAGCTACGTAGTCAGATGTCAATATTTTGTCTCCCTTGGTAATTCGCCCTTTTGGAAAAATAATACGACACAAGCTAAAATGGAGTTGCATGAAGTTTTATGCCTATTTGTGTTGTACCTATGAACTCCTTTATATTAGGTGTTGGGTGCTTGACCTGTGGATACTATCGGATACGTATCTCATGCCCTATCCACTTGTTATTCATGCTTAGTATCCAGGGCCGGTTCTGGGCATAAGCCCACCAAGCCGCCGCTTAGGGCCCCTGATTTTTGGCCGGAAAATAGGGCTCCAAATCTTAGAATATGTTATATATTAAATATGTCAACTCTTGTACGAATAGCGCTGCTGTGGGTCGGTGGTAAGATCGGCGCGTTATAAGCATTATGTCACGCGTTCGATTCTTGGTGCCTTCATTTTTAAACCAATACGTATGGAAAATGAATCAAAAAATTCTTCCTTCAGCTGGCGCCATGACTCGAACACGCGACCTTAAGGCAGGGAGATCTATTTTCCGCAAGGAACCACTGCACCACAATGCACTTGTTAACATAACGTCAAACAAACAATATATATACAATTTTTAAAGAGGCACCATTGTTAAAACATGCTTAGGGCCCCGAAAATCTCAGGATCGGGCCTGTTAGTATTGGACATGACCTGTGGATACTATAGGACATGTATCTCATACCTAGGGATGATAATTTTGATCGAATCGATGGATACCCGAACTGTAACTGGTTTTTTTCCCCGAACTATAACCGAAATATTTCCCGTGGATGCGGGTATGGTATGGGATGTGAGATAACCGAATCGGTTCGGTTCGGTTTGAGCTAATAATCAACCATTCCCCGAACCGAACTGGATATGTGTCACTATAAAATTACCCTTCATATGTAAAAGTTTAGCTTGTATATAGCTTCAATGCATTGAATTTGTACTTAGATGTAGATTAGTTTTGCATTTAAAATATCCTGATGCATATCTGCATACTTTTTTAATTGACGGATCTATGACATTTTCAGTTTAACTGATTTTCGTATTTAAATTTTATTCATAATAATTTCATTTTTATGTTATTTCTAATTTAATGGGGAGTACCTGAACCAAACCGATCCCCGATTGGTTCAGTTATGGTTTGAATTTCCCCTACCCTTTTGGATTTCGGTTTGGTTCTAGGTACTCATCTAGTTTCGGGTAATGGGTTCGGATATGACAATACCCGAACCAAACCGACCCATTGCCATCCCTACTCATACCCTCAGACTCTATCCTCGTCTTCGTATTAAATTTACAATCAAGGATATTTTGCTTGCTAAATTCGTTGGATCAATGTCAAGACTTTTGGATTAACACAAAGTGGCTTACAGATTTTGAATTTTCAAGTTACGTAAATGTTTTGTATGTGAAGATTGTGTGCCAATTGCCTAGTTGTGCAATTCAATTGTAGTGATAATCACGTCATGTGCCTATCATAGATACTGCCCTCTCGAGAATTAGACAATTAGTCAGGTGCGTTCGAGAATTAGTCAAATGCTTTTAAGTTGGTTCAAACTTCCGGAGTGTTTTTTTTTTTTTTGGTTCTTCAAAAGAAAGATATGGCTTTCATGATTTTGTGAGTAGGGATGGCAACCAGGGACGGATCCAAAAATCTAACTCAGGCGGTGTTCCGCTAAGAGAGTTTTTTGGTTTTTTGGCTTTTCCCAACTTTTTATGTGATGTATTGTGAGAGAATGACTGCCTCGTTTTTAAAAATAAGCTGGCTTTTTGATTTTTTTGAGTTAGCGGAATAGGGCCTTATTATGGACTATAAAGATTATAATACATAATTTTTACTAAAAAAAGTACAAAAAAGAAGGGAGAAAATTAAAATTCATGGAAAAAAAATACTAGGGCAATTGTTATTACCACTTTACGTTTAGAATATATAATAAAACTACTAGGCTATTACACAAGGAATGTTGTTGCTTTAGTGGCAAGAGAGAAGGCATTGGTTTTGGAATCAAACCTCAACATTTACTCTTAATTGATAGATTTTTAAATTTTGTAGCGTAAAAAGAAGAGCCAGGAGTCGAACTGGCGACCTCCGGCCTAGAGGTAGTGTGCCTTACCGCCAAAGAACACGTAATTTAGTACCTGATCCTGACACAAATAATATATATACGAAACTTTTCCCAAAATTAATTTTTTTGTAATCGACGAGTGGGGGTCAGCGGGGGCACGTGCCCGCGTGACCCCTTGAATCCGTCCCTGATGGCAACGGTCGTTGCGGTTTGATTCGGGTATTGGCAAGACTAAAAAATAAACCGAATCATATACCTAAACCGAGACCGTAACCAAAACCTCCAATTTTCTTTTTATCTAAACTATAACCAAAACCTTGGTTATCAATTCGATTCAGTTTTTCACTAAAATTGTTACCCCCAATAACAAACTACTACACCATATAGTTCAAAGACACTAGCTAATTAACTATCCAACAACAAAATAATACAGTATAATTTAATTTTAGCAATTTCAGCTTCCAATTCCAGCTTCATTATGAGTCTTCATATCAATCAAATTCAACCAAAAAGCAAAGAGCTAAAAATGTTATAGCAACCCATAACGTCAATACTACAGCATATGTAAGACGAATGGCAATTACCTCACGAGTAATGCTTGAATCCTCCAACTCCTGTTGTAACTACCATTATTGGTATATATATATAGGTTTCACTTCTAGTCAGAGATCTCTCTCATTCTCACATTTCCCGATTGAATTTTGATGATCCGAGCCATTCAATGTGTTTTAAAACATGTTTTTAAGGGCCCCGCGAGGAATCATAAAAAAAATTGACCGGAAGGGCTTCTTCCGAACAGTTTTTCATACAAACCGTAGGATATATATTTTATGAAAAACTGCTCGAATGAAGCCCTTTCCGGTTATTTTTTTTTTTGATTCCTCGCTGACACCCTTAAAAACATATTCTACACACATTGGATGGTTCGGATAATCAAAATTCAATCGGGAAAGGTGAGGTCTTGACTTTAACAAAAGTCAAGGATCCTTGACTAGAAGTTTTCCCTAGAGAGAGAGAGAGAGGGTATTTATGTAATCATCTTATGGTTTGGTTGCGGTTACGGCTACGGTTCGGTTATCATATGATACCGAATTGGAATGGAACTGAACTGAATCGGCTTGTTTTCTAAATCAAAAAACCAAAATCTCAAAAGTAATGGTTTTGAGATATGAACTCGCAACCTTGTATACCCAAACCATAATACACCGAGTGCCACAGTACCACGAGCCAAATTTGTTTTTTATGTCAAACAACAATTATATGAAAAATAATGAGAGGCCCTATTTTCAAAACTTCTCAAAAATGTCATGAATAACTAACGGTTCGGGTGAGATTGTCATTCACAAATTAGCAAGTAGATGAACCTTTTGCATTAGGGCACCCATGAAACTGCACCTAACTTCAATCCCTTCTAGTAATTAGGAGGCTTGACCGAATTGGAAAGGTTTTCAGCCACATGAAATCTTTTGTATGGGGCCCATATCGTTTGTGACCCACCTGAGTTTTACACTCCTTTGGGATAAAGAGGGAAAAATAACGGCCTCATTTTGTTTCTTTGATCCTTTAATGCAACTTTGAATTCCTGTAAAGAAGAAATTGTTCAAAAGGCAGATCACTCGAGTCTATCTTTTGACCGCAAAAGAGACCCAAAGCCTAATGTGAATGGACATGAGAAAGTGTGGGTGGAAAGTTGGACTTGTGATGATGGAAGAAAAAGAAAGCTTGAGAGTGGGCGAGAGTGCTTTTGCTCCACACACAATTGATCGGATTTAATTTTTTTAGCAAGGCCGTAAAAAAGTAACATTTCTGAAGTCCCTAGTCTCGGTGTGGAAAGACTACCTTTGACCAGAACAAGAAATGGATTAACTAAAGTACACGTAAGCTGATCCGATCACCCTTGATGAGAGTGAGAAAGAGGGAGGCAAACGGGAAAGCCAGAAAACAAGGTGGTGGGGATGTGGTCTCCTGTGCTTTTATTTGTTGGGTTGTCATGATTTATTTGCTTGTTTGTTTTGGTTGTTTATGTGGATATGATTTTGAAGACTTTGAACCTTATGGTTGTTGGATCATTTAATGGTAAGTTTGAAAACTTTCTTGTCGCACTGTTTCATAATCCTTCACACTTGCCAATCATCAATCCTCATCTTTTTTGACTTGGGACCAATCTTGGTTTTGTGTATATTGTGTGGTCCTCTTGTGGAGTGCTGTAATAGTAGTAGTAGTTTTGAAAAAAATCAGATATATACATATTTCTATATTTATTTCATCCGGCTCTTTTTAAGTGCCCTTCACAAAATAACGTGTAATTTTTGAACTTAAAAGATTGTATATTTGGGCATAATTTTTTTAATTTCTTTGCACGAAATTAAAGATCTATTTTGAGTTCTTTTATTTGGTTCAAAGAAATTTAAATGATTACTGTATAAAGGAGAATATTTATATTTTTATCTGGAAATTACACGTTTTTTCATCGAAGATATTTAGAAGGGTAAATTTCACTTACCTCCCCTGAGGTTTCTGACAAATACAGAGACCTCCTTACTTTTACACTAATTTCACTGCCCTTCCTTACTTTTAAACTAATTGTCACTTACCTCCTCTGTCGTTACTTTAAGGCTAACAGTGTTAACTTTTTAGCATGAAATTACCGTAGTACCCTCATTATATATTCTTCACCCTAAAAAAACCGTTTCTTAAAAAATAGAGTTCAAAAAGTTTTTCAAAAAAATTAAACTGTTTTTTATTTAAAAAAATAGTTTTAAAACAAAAAGTGTGGCAGAGAATTTTTTATTTGTTGAAAATAATTTTTTGTAGGAAAAAAAATTTGAAAATAGTTTTTTAAATTTAGTATATATTCTCCACCCTAAAAAAACCGTTTTTAAAAAAAAATAGATTTGAAATTTTTTTGCATTTCGAAAAACTTTTTTTAAAAACAATTTTCAAAACTTGTTTTTTTTCGTCACAAAAAACTATTTTCAGCAAAAAAAAAAAAATTGAAAAAAAATCTCTCCGATTGTTTTTGTTCAAAAACTATTTCTTTTAAATGAAAAACAGTTTAATTTTTTTGAAAAACCTTTTAAACTCTATTTTTTTAAGGGTGGAGAATATATACTAAATTAAAAAACTTTTTTCAAAACTAGTTTTTTTCCCTACAAAAAATTATTTTCAACAAAAAATTTCAAAAAGGAATCTTTTAACAAAAAATTATCTTCTATGCTTTTTGTTATTAAACTATTTTTTCAATAAAAAATAGATTAATTTTTTTGATAAACATTTTCAACTCTATTTTTTTAGAAACTGTTTTTTAGGGTGAAGAATATATAATGAGGGTACTACGGTAATTTCATGCCAAAAAGTTAACACCGTTACCCTTAATGTAACAGCATGGGAGGTAAGTGACAATTAGTTTAAAAGTAAGGGAGGGCACTGAAATTAGTTTAAAAGTAAGGGAGGTCTCTGTATTTGTCAGAAACCTCAGGGAAGTAAATGAAATTTACCCTATTTAGAAAGGGCGAAGGGAATCAGTGTACAGACTATCTAAAAGACCCAGTATTGTATTTATGGACAGACTAATTTGCAGACAAAGTCCATCGTGTACTAGCAAGTCCCAATTAAATGCCCGTAAACGTTGAAGTGGCCTAATTTAGAAATTGATGGAGTAGTATAGTGCAATTCTGTAGTGCGGCTCTGTACCACATGATCTCTGATTCTATACTTAGGGGTTGTTCTCCAATAGATTTTATCAATATTTGATAAAATCAAGCCCTTGATTTTAAGAATTCGAATTCGAATCTCTGGCCAAAGCCAATGTTTTTAAGAATTTCAAGACAAGTTATTCAACTCACCTATATTAATTCCTCCGTTCCTTTTTAAGTGTATAGCTTCGTAATTTCAATTTATTAAAGAGACATTATCATTACACATTTTACATCAACTTTTACGTTCACTTTCCAAAATTATATTCCATTTTTTTTAAACTTTCAAAATAACAAAATAATAATTGTAAAATTTTTACCCATTAATTTTATAAAACAGAAACTTAATAATGGACCCAAATAAAATAATAGACTACTATTTGGGGACTAGGGGAGTAAAATAGTAGTACTATTTTGGGGCAACAAGTAATATTTTGACAGTATGCTTAAAATAAAAAAATTTAGCGTGAACTCGCCTTAGAGTATCTCCACTCCTTCACCAAATTTAAATTTGAGTAAAAAATCTCAAAATCAGCCCTCCACTCCTTCACCAAATCCTTCACCAAATTTGATTTTACTCAAATTTTTCACCAAATTTGTTCATCACCAAATTTGTCACCAAATATCCAACGGCTCTATTGGGGTGGCAGGCGGCGGTGTTGGCCGGTGGTGGTCAATCGGAACTCGTGGTGGTTTTGGTGGTGGTCGGTATGAACTCGGTTGGAACTCGCCGTGGTGGTTGGTTGGAACTCGTGGCGTTGATTTTTGCTCGTGTTGGTGTTTGGTGGTGTTAATGGGATGATTGAAGAGGGGTGGAGAGAGAGAGGACGGCGGTGGGGGATGAATTGCAGAGCCACAGAGGGTGGTGGTACTAGTGGTGGCGCCCTGGTGTAGGGAGGAGATGGAGGAATAAGGTTTTTTTTTTTTTAAAACAGATTTGAGGAAAAAATGGGTTTCCCATTAGATTGAGTCATATCAAATGAAGCTTTTACTCAAATTTTTACTCAAATTTGAGTAAAAATTTGTGTAGGAAGTGAAGATGCTCTTAATAAGCAGGCGTGCTTTACGTGGCGCTCTTTGCCTTTTTTCCACTTCTTAACCTTCGCTTGTTTTTTCCCCTGAAAAGCCTACCATCACCATCAGAATAAATTTTGCTAAGATTCTCACTAGTAATTGTTTTGCGATTAAAAGGTCTCGAAATATCAAGGAGTGCTACTACAGGCACAGACGTTCATGCATAAATTTAGACACAAATATATTTGGAGTTGTCCGATGCATGTGAATTCCATAAGATAAATATGGGCCCCACACTTACTGGACATTCTCAGAAACATCTGTGCATCAAAACTTTTCTTCCCCATATTGCATTAATTAGGCATGGGAGACTATCAGAAGGGAGGTTAAGTAGATCAATGATTTTTGCACTCTGTATTTTATAAATGCACTTCAAAAATTGGTTTTTAGTGCTTCAAATTATACATAACAAAAACACAAGAAGACAAAATTTAGAATGTAGTATTAATGTAAAAAATGGAGTGCAAAAAAATCATTTCCCAGTAAATATTATCCACCACCCAACCACTACCAAAGCTGCTATTGGTACCGATTGATATGCACAAACCACATATAGATCGGCTCATGGGGCATTACGAATAATTATTCTAAGATGAATGAACAGTTTGGATCGTTTGTGAGGGACCCACAAATGAGTCCCCGAATGTCCAATTTATTTGTTCCTCTTGGAGAAACCAACTTATTATGAGAACATAGCAGCACTACTTATACCTTTTGTTAACTTTTCAATTTTGCTCATGGATGAGATGAGAATATGGCTTTAGTTTTTTGGAAACTTTTTAATATGGACAACATTTTTGATACATTCAAAAATGGAATATTGGACCATTTTTGCAGGACGAAGGGAGTGTAAGTAAATACAGTAATTTTTTTTTTTTATCAGAAATCCATGATTGTATTTCAAGAAAGCCTCCCGCACTTAAAACAATTTCCATCTGAATGTAATGGAAAGAAAATACAACCAAACCTTTCAATACTAAGACATGCTTGAATCCAAACATGCATGAGTCAAGGCTCACTTCTCACAAGAAACAAAGTTCGAAGCACGAGGAGTTTGCGATCAAACAAATTAAGAGTCCCCCAAGGCTTGTTGAAATCCCATTCAAGTATTACAAAGCACCAATGGAAACCTCCTCTACGGTTTTGTTATCCAAAAACCAACGCCGGCCGGCACGTAGCATGAGAGAACGCCGGAAAAAGTCAGCGAGCCCTTGCAACCACGAGCATCAAATGCTACTCCAGGACTAGCCCCCCGCTATCATGACGGGCTCTGGGCACAGAAAAGTTAATGCCCGCGAATGCATAATTTTGTTGTCAGAAAAGCTGACGCCGGCGAAACCTCCTCCATGGATTTGCTTCTCCGTGAATGCATAATTTTGTTGCCAGAAAAAAAGTTTACAATATGGACTGTGTTAAGAGTTTTAGTTGAATAAGTCTTTTGTTTGTTATTGAATAAGTCTATGATGTCCTAGTCTTTAGGAGTTCAGTTTGCTAGTCTTTAGGAAGTTCAGTTAGTGGAGGTGTGTTCCTAAATTT